>CM050170.1:180995395-181190395 GCA_027410445.1 Discoglossus pictus | reverse complement strand
CCCTTCCTCCCTCCCTTCCTCCTCCCTCCTCCCCCAACATATCCTGTATCACTGTACAGGAGTTAAGTACAAGGCAAAAACAAAATGAATGCAATGCAAAAGAATAGAGGGCGCTGCTTTTGAGCTTAAAATCAAACTTACATAGAGCTTGTGTCCAAAGCACCGAAACAAGATTGAAAACTTGCATACGTACAATCTAAAGTGTTTGGGTGTGATACAGGAGGGTGATAGATGCAATGTGAGACATATATTGCAGTTGTGCATAATAATAATAAGGATGAGGATTTATACTAATGTGTTTTTAGTGATTTTTTTGAAGGTTTTAAGGCAGCATGAGAAATGTCTTGCAAGTGGGAATGACAGAAGATTATAAGAGAGGAGGATAGAAGCAGGTCATTAGCAGAGCATAGAGGGTGGTTGGGGAGTATTTTGAGACGAGCAGAGATATAATCTTAATTTTATGCCATTATGGTATCTGAGCCTATTAACCACTTGCTTCTGACTTCCTGATCCTGCTGGACCTATAGGTTGATTATTTGTCAGTCACTCTCCACTGAACCTTTAATCTTTGCCACTGGTGTTTGTGGCACCTAGATGTGTGAGGGGTATGTGTTGTTGCCACAGACACATACATACACAGCGCATGACACATTTTATATTTCAAACATGTTTTAAATGCACTATAAAAAGAGTTTTACTCCAATATTTTCTGTCATTGATTTTAAGAAAAGTGAAACATTATACAAGTTATAAAAAATTAGTGTCACCAGTGTCAATAATTTTAATTTACGGTAAACTCACCGTTATCCGGCACCCACGGGGACTCCCTATTGCTGCATAAGTCTAGTTGCCGGTTAACAGCCTTATTAAATTGCAATTCGGTAAATTTAAAAGGGCTCTTTTTAAGCACACAGCATATTTTTTTACAGAAGTTTTTAGTTAGTGACGACCTCGCTTTTGGATAGAAGATCACTAACTAAAAACTTCTGTAAAAAAAATATGCTGTGTGCTTAAAAAGAGCCCTTTTAAATTTACCGAATCGCAATTTAATAGGCTGTAAGTCCCCAAATTTAAGGGTCTAAATGACCCTTAACCCCCCAAAAAATGCCTCAAAATGCATTAAAAAGGTATTAGCATCTAAACTGGGCCATTTAGGCCCAGGAAAAATAATTAGAAAAAAAGTTCGTTTTTTTTATTTTTTGCAGTCTCGAACTGCCGGTTAGTGACGGATAGTGCCAGTTATGCCGGTTTAGCAGAAGTTTTGTTCAAATGGAGAATTGATGTCGGTGCCGTTTGCTTGAGAGTGTCAGTTGGTTACGTCCTGGATAACCAGGATTTTACTGTATTTTTCTTTGAAAATAATATTTTTTCTGTACAATCTTCTGTGATATGGTTGTGTTAGGGTATTGCACCAGCTGTGTTATCAATCTATATAAGGACATTCCTCTACAGCAATTGGCTGCAAATGACACAACCAAACCACGGCTCATCAGAGGGACGTCCTAAAATTACACAAAACTTAGAATACGTTTTTTTTTACCTAGGAGCATTTTTTACCATGACAAAAGCATAACACGATTTGCAATGTTTAAAACATGATATAAAATTATGGGGCTGAATGTTCCTTTAAGAATAGTATTCTAACAGTGATGGCTACTTCTAAGAGTTTATATTTGGTATATCAGCAAATCAAATAAAACAATATAACACGCTGATATTTCCCCCCTAAGTTCCCATAACTGAATTATGATATTTTCATTTACCATGCGCTCTTCTATTCCCGAAACTAACCGACTCGCTAGGCACTCTATTATTTAATTATAGGGAACCTTGGGAGCAGTATAAACAACTATTAACAATATCATTCATACTTCATTATGCATTGACCAAGGTTAATCCGCATAGCATACATCTAAAGTACCCTTGCTTATGTTTTATGAAGGGATTTGTTAATTTCATCTAACAATCAATGTAATTAACAGATGATACAACACTGACATTACATTGTAAAGACTTTCTTTACATAGATTGATAAACATGGCTATGTTTACAATTAATAATCAAACATTGTTAACCTTAGTCAATTAATTTTCTAGAATAAACTGTAAGACTTGAATATTACTAGAAACAATGGGCAACATATTTTTCCTGCATTCTATATATTCGATATACATTGTGTTTTTTCCCTTAGATTTGCATTCAACACAATTCGATGTATTTTATAATCCAATGCTTTATACTTTCCCTTTAATAATGGTGCATTATTTCTTTAGCTTTGGGTCCATATAGTTAGATGCATCTTATAACCCAAAGCTTATTATATTCCAAATAGACACAGTATTTTTTTCCTTAGATTTGCATTATATACAAAGTTAGGTTTGTTTTATAGTCCAGTGCAAATCGTACTCCAAATAATCATTGTGTTTTTCCCCTTAGATATACGTCTTGCAAAATTGTTGTTGTTGTTTAGACATTCAGTTGTGTCCGACTCTCCATTGGTCTGCACTGGTTGTGACTTTCCATATGTTACCTTACAAAGCCATTGGAGTAGATTGCCAGTTCATTCTCTGGTGGACCGCAGTCATGATCTGCTCCTTCAAGGGGGGTTGATATTAACCTAGTTCAAACCTACCCCAGTAGAATCGTGTAGTTCTTGTTCTCTGTGGCACAAAAGATGGCTTCTGAAGAGGGCAACACCCAAAGGTACAGGCAGATAATACTGGATACAGGTTACTAGTGGCCTATGGCAAGATCACTCCCTAAGTCAGGATACAAAACACAGAAATAGTCTCACACCTTGGATATGTGAAAACTATAACTGAACTTTTACTGAATTATGGAATCAACATATTTATACTCTCCAATACCACACCCTTGTGTACATTTGTGAATGTGTGATGTCAACACTAAGTCCCATCTGGCTTGCAGCCTTGATTACCATAGACATACTTGAGATAAAACTACATGAAAGGTTTCTCTAGCTAGCTAAGAGTACCAACCTTAATGTAAAGCTCAAGTGTTTACTCAGGACTGCTAAGGAGCAGTTATCTATTTGTACAGATTATGTATTTGTACGGATGCAAGTCCTGCAGATAACTTCTGTGTAGAGCATTTTTTAGCATTTCCACATATGTTCTATAACACATTTTTGTCCGGAACGTTTTACGATGTTGGTCACGCTTTGCGAGCCTGGCGAAGTGAGGCGAGCACGAGAGACTTAGGCTGCAATGAGCGCCAAAGGCATGCAGGACTTACAACACGTATGACTTTGGACCGAAACCTGTACATGCACTGTGCACCTCGCAAAATTACGACTTTAACGGCCGAACCCCGAAACTGAAAAAAACAGAAAAAAAAACAACAAATATGCCTCAAATTAACTTACACACTCACACACAGCACAGTGGGAGAAGCAGGGAGCATGTGAGTCAGGTTGCAAGTTAATTTGAGGCATATTTGTTGTTTTTTCACGATCGAAAATCGCCTAAGCGAGAAAAAAAATGGCTGCCGAAAAAATGCAAAATGATGAAAACGAGGATCAAGGACGGAAAAAATAGTCCTAAGCAGTAACACTTAATGAAAGCCACTAACACCTACTCTAAGCCACTAACATTTATCAGAAGGCAGTAACACTTAACACAAGCCACTAACACAACCCAAGACAGGTCACGCGATGAGCGCCAAAGCTGCTCAGAGGGCCTATAGACTCGCATTGTGTGGCAAACAGCATTGCTTGCCTTAGAATTTTACTCCCATCATTTTTGACGGGCAATTTCTTAGTAATATATAATAACTAGTATACATAATAACCATGTACAGGCAACATATAACATATACAATAACACATATTCACAATGTAACAATGTCATGCTCCCTTATATTCATAATTACTGGCAATATCAGTCCTTAAACAATGAAATCATGACAACTGCGATTTGCTCTGACCTGCTCATCTTGTGTGACCATACATGGTATGTGTCTGCTATGACCTGCCCATCTTTGGTGGCCCTACATGTTATGGCTCACAGCTTCATTAAAGTACACAAGCCCCTTCACCACAACAGGGTAGCAATTCAGAAAACGCCTTCAAAATTACATGTATCCTATGTTACAAATATACATTGCACCCTTTTTCCTATAATAAATATGTCTTATGTTCCATTGCTTATTATATTCCAAATATATTTTTCCACCTTAGATTTGTATCTAATAAAATCAGTTGCGTCTTATAGTCCAGTTTGTCTAAAACCATAAAATATAATGTGCATTTCTTCTATAAGATCCAAGTCAATGTTTGTACAATTTTATTTCTGTGAACAAACATTATTATATTTAAATTTAAATTTTGTTAAAGCTTTTATGAAAAAAATCAGACAATGTTGGTTATTTGAGCAGCCCAGAGTTGGGTTTTGCTTGTTACTATAGGCTAATCAGCTTAATTGGATTGGTTGAAAATATTACTATAAACTCAACTATATAATACTACAAACTCTACAATACAATGTATTTTCCAGGGTAATGCAAAACTTTAAATCATTATGGCAAAATTGAGATTTTTATTAATTATGACTGTACAGCTGGATAATAAAACACATAGCTCTTTTGTGAAAACTTGTATCTGTATCTATATAAGTGTTTTGCCACCAAAAGGGGTCAAATACTTATTTCCCTCACTAACCTGCAAATCAATTTATAATTTTTTTGACATGCGTTTTTCTTGTTTTTTTTTTTTTGTTATTCTGTCTCTTACTGTTAAAATACACCTACCATTAATTATAGACTGATAATTTTTTGTCAGTGGACAAACGTTAAAAATCTGCAGGGGGTCAAATACTTTCCCCCCACACTATGGGCCTCATTCTATTATCGGCCGTAAATCGGCCGCAAGGCTGCGATTCCTTGCGGGGGTTCTGTTAACTCGCGATTCTATTGTACGGCCCCGCAAGGAACTCCTCTTACGGCCGGCCGCATATCTTGGAACCGGCCGTAAGCTCTGAAATCTACAAAGTCAAAAATAAATTCAAGCCTGCACTGTACAGCTCTGTAAATGCTAGGGATCATATTGGGGGACATGAGGATTAATAGTAACCCCCTCTCAAGCTTGCACATCAGCCCAAACCCGAGTTTAAATTAACTGTTTATTTTCCGGCTGCGGCGTGGGCGGGTCTGAGGTGCTCCAAGCCCTATGGACTTTTTACATGGATATTTTACGTATATTAAAAAAAAATTATTTTACGGATTTGAGTAGAGAGGAAATTTGTGCTATTTTTTCTAACACCTAAAATCACTTTATAGTCTTCTCAAAGTGCAGGATGGCTTTATTTGGGCTATTTTATGTGCTTAATTGGTGCTAGCGGGACCTTTTTGCTGCAAGTAAGCTGCGGCTCGCTTTTAGCCTTGCAGAGAGGGTTCCCGGAGCAATAGAATCGCAACCAGGCTTTTCTTACGGCCGATTTCCTTGCTGCCGTTTTAGATCAAAGGCTTTCCTCCGGCGCGATCGGCCGCAAGAGATACCAAGGCGCCGTCCGCAAGCCTGCCAGAACCCCCGGCCGTAAGGGAATAGAATAGCAGAATAGCTTGCGGCCGGTCCTTGCGGCCCCGCAACGGCTTCGGCCGATAATAGAATGAGGCCCTATATATATATATATATATATATATATATATATATATATATAATAAAATAGGGTATTAATTTAGAAAGGCGAATTGGATGGACCTGATTTAAAGCGTCTTTTAGGGTATACACATACATTTTTATATAGATTTTATTTTTATACACTGATTTCTGTTACTGTTTTATGTGTATACATAAAATCTAACTGTAACAATACCATATGATGTGCCAGCAAATTATTACAAATCAAAGTAGCAGAACTGCCTACATTTCAAATCTGTGTCTGAGCGTGCCCGCTAATTACATGCAGCATAGTATATTTGGGTCTTGCAGGTAGAGCCGCGCCGCATGCTCTAGTGCACGATAATGACATGCAGGTGCGCAGCTCAGACATCTAACAGAACGTCTAAACAAACAGCAAAAGTGGATTTGGAACCAACTCAATAAAATCCTAATTTCTTTATTCATAACAAATATTAAAAGCCGTCATAATCATTAACATTAAATGCAGATGGAACAGCATGAACATTATATTCAAGAGGCTTGTGCTCCAACTTTATCAGGTTATATCAGCTTGTGCTATATTTGGCTTGTGAGTTGTGACGGGGACGTTTCGAGACAATAGCACATCTGCCAGATGTGAAAGAGCTGTAGGATATTGTCTTACTTGTATATTAGTCACACTTGTATTATTCTTTATACACATTCATCAATATGTTCAAATAATTAGATTGTTTTGTAGCAACATTTGCATGGACATGAAAGGTTTCTGGACTTTACTAGATATAATTTATATGTGTATCTATTTACTTTTATGTGCTTATAAATTCAAATAAATAGTTTTTGTTTTGGTTCTGCCCTCTACAGCTATTGAAGGCACAGACTCTATAGTACCGGCTGTGCAGTGACTTGTACTAGCCAGTCAATGAGCATATTGCAGCATGTTCCTGAGACTTTGTCCCTGTTTGGCTGATATGAGACATTGCATCGAGTCTGTGTCGTCATGATCTACAGAGGACTGACACATGGAGGTACTACTTGATTTTAGACAGTAAAACACAACTTGAGCACGTTTTATTAGAAAAATAATACATCAAAATAAATAGATACACACATATATTATATCTCTAATAAAATCCTGAAACCTTCCATGTGCCTTTAGCAGAAGCCATTTTATAGTTGTCTACATTTTATAGTTGTATAATTTTCAGAGCAGCTATTTTATAAATCACAAAAATGCCTTTAATTTGCTAACTATTATGTGGTGTTAGCATGTATATATCTATATATATATTTATTCATATCTACAACTCTATCTATCTATCTATCTATCTATCTATCTATCTATCTATCTATCTATCTATCTATCTATCTGTCTATCTATCTATCTATCTATCTATCTATCTATCTATCTATCTATCTAATAGTTAGATATAGTGATGAGCACAATGTCTTAGCATGTATATATCTATATACAGTATATATTTATTCATATCTACATCTATATATTTCTATCGATCTATCGATCTATCGGTCTATCTATCTATCTATCTATCTATTTATCTATCTATCTATCTATTGATCTATCGATCTATCGGTCTATCTATCTATCTATCTATCTATCTATCTATCTATCTATCTATCTATCTATCTATCTATCTATCTATCCCATAGTTAGATATAGTGATGAGCACAATGTCTTAGCATGAATAAATATATACTGTATATTGATATATACATGCTACGACATTGTGCTCATCACTATGGAATTACAGTTTAGGCGCTTTTTAAGTTACACTACCACTGACTGATTTTTTTCTATTTCATTATTACATTTCCTTGTCAGCTGTTTCATTTTGGTTCTGTTTTTTTATTTTAATTTAATGCTGACAAAAAGTTTTATGAGGCCAACTACAGCGTTTCTTCCTCTGAATAGAAAGTCCTAATTGTAAATCCTGGCAAACCATAAGTCAAAATGTATTTTCATTGTGAGCATATGAGACATTTCTCCAGTCCTCTGATCTGCTGGAACATAAATGATATCCAATAGGCTGAGAACTTCAGATGCTAAACATATGTCAATAAGAGACTTGCCACATGTACCATTTATGGGATTTAGCTTCAATATGTGTCCTATCACTGTTTAATTATACAGGCCATACTGCAACATAAAATCTGAATTTCAATTACTTTTAGTCATGGGTTGGTATGAATCCCATAAATCTACAAGTAGAAACCTGCAGGTATTTTTTAGAGCATCATAATGAATTTAACCTTTTTTGGGTTTCATATAAAGTCCTGATTTGTATAGTAGACTAAATCTGAATGTCCTTAAAAGTAGTCATTTTATCTTTTTATCCAACTTTTCCATATTTTAGTAGATGGCATTTTGTAGCTGTCTAGATCGAATATATTAAGAATATATAGCAATTCTAGGGATTTCAAGAAGGTATGAATTGTATATAAGAGCAGAAGACTTAAGTCATTTACAAAGAAGTGATATTTTACAGAAAGGATGGAAGATACAAAGCAGTGGATGTAAAACACCTATGTAGTAAACAAAGTCAAGAAGGATCTCTCTCTCTCTCTCTGTAGATATATATATATATATATATATATATATATATATATATATATATATATATATAGGTATGTATGAAAATATATATATATATATATATATATATATATATGTGTATATGTATGCATTTATATATATATATATATATATATATATATATTTATATTTATATATATTTTAATACGTAAATACATATATACATACATATACACATATATATATATATATATATATATATATATGTGTATATGTATGCATTTATATATATATATATAGATATATATAAATATATTTATATTTATATATATTTTAATACGTAAATACATATATATATACATATACACATATATATATATATATATATATATATATATATATATATATATATATATATATAAATGCATACATATACACATATATATATATATATATATATATATATATATATACATACATACCTATATATATATAAATATATATATATATATATATATATATATATATCCCTTTCTGTCTCTCTATCTGTTCTTATCCCTCCTCACTATCTCTCTACTGTATCAAACCCACTTACTAAATTAACAATATACATTCAAATCAAACAATATTAATATATAAACATGAAAGGGAAACAGATGTGGTGTCTATATCAGTTGTTTCCAATTATCTTTATAATGGCTCTCTGTTCCTTAATCCCCACCCTCTCTTGACTTATAGCCAAAGCACACACCCTCATGATTCAGATCTGAGGAATTAATGTAACAAACAATAAATGGATTCCTATATTATAAATGGAGTCTTCAAAAATTCACATTTTCATAGAAATTGCCTTATGTCCTCAGCTGATAATATTGTTAGTTTGGTACATACTTGACAAACAAGCATCTTGTTCCTTGGACTGCACTGCTCCTTTAAGATACCTGACTGATATGAAACTTGTTTTTTATAAATGACTTGTTATATTTCCTTGCAAAAAAAAACAAGACATATATTCAATGGTATGTATGGTATAGGATGAAGAATTCCAGCCTCCTTCTCCTGGAAGCTGGAGGTGATCATATCCAATTCTTATAGCTAAAAGCTTGCCCCAGGTCCTCATCTGAAGCTAAGGACGCCTCATGGTAAAAATATCTTGTGTCTCTTTCTCAGGATGTCTCATAGTAGCATCTTTGTCAGTCTCCCTAACAGCTGGATGATCTGGAGCCCTTGCTGCATTCTTTACAGCTGGCTTTGCGGTTTCATGCTGTTCCTCTGTGTGAATCTCCTACGTCTCATGCACACGGGGTGAG
Source organism: Discoglossus pictus (assembly GCA_027410445.1). Classification (NCBI taxonomy): domain Eukaryota; kingdom Metazoa; phylum Chordata; class Amphibia; order Anura; family Alytidae; genus Discoglossus; species Discoglossus pictus. The sequence continues at coordinate 181,180,914 of CM050170.1, read as the reverse complement.
TGCATAATGAGAAAGTGAAGCCACGGTAATATCAAAAGAAAGTCAGAAAAAAAGACGAGTGCACACCAAGGCACACAAACCAAACAACAAGACCTGCAATGTTGTACTTTTTTGTTGTTGTATGTGGGTGAAAATAAATCAAAGCACAAATATCATCCTTACAGGAAGTTTATTCCACGACAAAAAATGGAAAACAGCAAACTTGAAATTTTATGCATGGCTGACAGTCTACACAATTATAGAACCGGGTATATGTCTTCATGCAATGGTATTGGGGCCACAATTATTCAGGGGTGCAGCTCGTATACACAAAGCTTCTCCAGTTCCCACAACTATGTCTTCATGGTTCTTCCCAAGAATTCAATGGGCAGTTCATATAATGGACCATTCATTTTTAACTATTGTATCCAATTTTGCTTTTATGATGGCAGACATTTTCTTTTTGTTCCTTAAAATATAGAAACTTTAGAAGAGTGGCAGGGTCTGGAAATTCAGACATTATCTGTATTTTCCTCAGATGAAAATATTCTTTCCAAATATCACATTTATAGAACTTAAATGCAGATAGGATCACCCAACCATCAATCTAAAGATGAAGTCCCACTAAATGTTAAGAATTTCTCTAAAAATGCTGTTATGTTTCTGGATTGCAAATGTGCTAATGTTATTTTGTTAAATATTTCACAAACGTGAAGTTTTTATCAAATGCAGGAGGTCCCCCGGTTATAGCAACCCGACTTACAGCTTCCCATACTTAACCTTTTTGTATGAGTTTTTTTTTTTTTATGTTCTATTTGAATTAAAAGAAATAACACAATAGTTTCTGTAACTTATTTTTACAGTACTGGAGTATTATTATTATTATTATTTCTACTACAGTATTACACTGCATTATTATTACCACATATGAGCCATTATAGTATTGTTATTATTTTTATTCTTCATTAGGGATCCAAGTTATATACAAATCCGACCTAAAAACATTCTCTGGAACATATCTCGTCTGTAACCCGGGGACCGTCTGTAACAGTGGTCCGTTAATCCAACGGATATTCCTTAGTAAAAAGGACAGTGATTTCCCATATTTATGATACTTTGTTCTGAAAAACAATACTTGATTTTAAAAAGTATGTAAAATAAAAAACTTTAAATTCATAACTACTTTATGAAAATATTTTCTGCTTTGGTGATGGCCTTTGCTTTTATATTAATCGGTTTAGTCTCCTGGGAGGGAAAGTTGGATGTAGATAAGGTTCCAGCTTCTATTATAGATTTGTTGTTATTGGTGCATCCAAAATCCCTAGATAGGTGACAAACAAAGCATGGGCCAGCCCTACAGCATAGTTGTGTATAATACTTATAAAAACAAGCTTGACCAATATCAAGCCTTAACTACAAGAAATGGGTCCATAAATATTGAGTCTTACTTATTTAAAAGTCCTATCCCTGTGCTAGATTTTGTCATACATTTTCATTCCTTTCTCTTTCTCTTACTCTTTAATATCCCTTATTTTTAGTTTTTTCTTCTCCTTTTTTATGTTCCCATTGCCATTTCGCCCGGTATATAACCAATTTTCCTCTGTTTCTTTCCCTCACTCTCTTCCTTTTAGCTGTCTATTGCTAATCTCTCATTGCCCTCTCATTCTCAGCACCACTTTTGTATCTGTCTCTTGCCATTTCAAGACACCATTTTCCCTACTTACTTCTTACTAGTTCTACTTACCATCTTGCTCATACATCCATTGGAGCTCTATTTATAGAAGGCCCCTAAAAACTGTCTTAAGTCATAAACCGTTTCATCCAGCCATGCACCAATCAAGTAACCAGTTACCCAAGATCCAAAACAAACACTCCTATAACAGCTTTCTTATTCAGAAAAGTGTGGATTACAGAGTTGCCTTTTCTTCAAGCTAGTTGCATCTCCGTGGCATGTGAAACAGCTGAAAACATTAATCTGACACCTTTGAGCTCGCTAATTAGCCCAGCTCTCTTCACTAGAACATTGCTCCTTCCACGATACCCTGCTTTTCAAAGTATTGCAGTTCAATTTTCAACATGAGAAGTGTGTCATGGAATTAAGTATGCCTGTTACCCGCTTGACTTGAAACCAATGTTATGAGATGTTGAAGTGGATGCATATTTCCGGCAATGACATTCAATTCACGAAGTACTCAGCAAAGCATATGGAGAACAGACACATTTCATGAATATTATACACCTTCCACCAGTCAACCAGGTCCCCTCGTCTTAGTTCACAAGAACTGTGTGCAATTTCAGTGATTTGCACTATAAAATCTTGCATTTTGAAAGGTTATTCATTATCATCTGAGGCAGCCAATCATTACAATTGAATTTTTAGATCACATATATAGTTGTGAGCATACGAGCCGTTGCTCACGCTCGTAGCGAAAGGCGCTCCTTGCCAGCAACTGCGACCCTCGCAAAATTTATGTCGTAACGCAAACAAAATACGAGACACGTTACGACCCATTACGACCTTGGAAAAAATCGGCCGCAACACGCGCACATCAAAACATCAAAAATACAACAAATACACACAACAAATACATAAAAAGCTTACTTACAGAAAGAGGGAGCATCCAGGACCTCGAAAACTAAAGTTACACCTCAATTTAAGTCAAATTAAAAGAGTTTAGACACGAAAAAATTCTCTAAGCGAGAGAAAAAATGGCTGCCGGAAAAAACGATATTCCGAAACTTACAATTTCATTGCCGTCATTTTTTGATGGGCAATTCGCTAGTCTGTAGTAATAATGGCGAGACTAATTTAACAGCACATTATTAAATAGCTATCTGAATAAAAAAAAAAAACTAGGCACCATTGTGCATTAATTTGAAAACATGAAGTTATGTTGCAAGAAGGTAATTTAGTGATGTGATACTTCAACTGTCACCTTCACATAGCCTGCAGCGCTATTTAATTTGCTAATTTACTTATTAAGAATTCATTCTCATTTTACAAGGATAAGAGGAGATCTAAGAAATTGATGGACTAAAAGACTTCTTGTTGACCTCCATTACTATTTTAGTATATTACCATTTTAGTACATTTTCATTTGAAAAACTCTCTTAAAACATGTATTTATTGTTCATGTACAGTTGGATAAAAATATACCCCTCATCGCAAAAATATATATTTTTTTGTTGTTGACCTAGGCACGCTCCAATGTGAACCCCTGCTCACAGACCATTTTATTTTTTACTCCTCTTCCTGTTAATCTTCACTCTTTTTTTACTCACTTTATTGTCTTTCTTCAGTTTTCTCTGGGCTTACTTATCTTAAATTCACCACTGGACCTCATGGTAACAAACGTAGTCATGTAATGCAGAGACAATTATAATACATTACTGATACCACTAATGGGAAGTAATTGGTTCTATTTACTGAAAGCTGGAATGTTGTGGATATTACGTGGCATATGGAGTGGTTCTCCAGAACATCACCAAGAATGGAGAAGGAAATAAGTGGTTCTCCATGACATCACCAAGAATGGAGAAGGAAATAAGTCGTTCTCCATGACATCCCCAAGAATAGAGAAGGAAATAAGTGGTTCTCCAGAACATCACCAAGAATGGAGAAGGAAATAAGTGGTTCTCCAGAACATCACCAAGAATGGAGAAGGAAATAAGTGGTTCTCCATGACATCACCAAGAATGGAGAAGGAAATAAGTCGTTCTCCATGACATCACCAAGAATAGAGAAGGAAATAAGTGGTTCTCCAGAACATCACCAAGAATGGAGAAGGAAATAAGTGGTTCTCCATGACATCACCAGGAATGGAGAAGGAAATAAGTGGTTCTCCATGACATCACCAAGAATGGAGAAGGAAATAAGTGGTTCTCCAGAACATCACCAAGAATAGAGAAGGAAATAAGTGGTTCTCCATGATATCCCCAAGAATGGAGAAGGAAATAAGTGGTTCTCCAGGACATCACCAAGAATGGAGAAGGAAATAAGTGGTTCTCCAGAACATCACCAAGAATGGAGAAGGAAATAAGAGGTTCTCCATGACATCACCAAGAATGTAGAAGGGAATAAGAGGTTCTCCATGACATCACCAGTTGAATTAGTGTTTTATATGTATCATATGTTGCGTTTATTTGTCAAGGAAATAAATGGTAGAGTTAATAGCTCATTTTACCTATTGTATAAAGCCAATTTGTATATTTATTGTTTGTATTTAGTGCCATCAATGTGCAAAGAGCTTCATTGTGGAAAATGTACAATAATGTTACGTAAAAGTATAAGTGCAGTTTGCAGAAAGAAAATAGGTTGTATAGCAAATGTGCTGAAGAGCTTATCTTCTAGTTATGGGGAACAATACATATGCATTAGTTTAAAAGGAAAGTGCAAATATGAGAGAGGGCTCTGCGTGTATTGAAAAAGCAATTGGAAAGCATCTTTAAAGAGCATACTTTTTGAATGGGTTCTTGAATATGGGGAGACTAAAAACGTGTCTATATTCTGCAGCAGCACAATCTAGTGGGAGAGGGTTACCAGTGAGAGAGTTTCAGCTCAGGAGGAGTTGTAAAAGTGCGTGGGGTCACAAGCATGGCCGGATTACCCATTAGGCCAACTAGGCAGCTGCCCAGGGGCATTTCCCTGTGAGGGGCGCCACTTTAAAAAAAAATGGTTCCTGGCTTAAAAACAAAATAATAAATGTTGCAGTTCATAGACTGGCTAATAGGGGGTAACCACCTAGAACAAGACAGTTACAACAGTACAGGGAAATTACATGTACAGAAAAAGGCAAAATGGGTTCATGGAGGGGCTCCTCCACTTCACTGCCTGAGGGTTTCAAAAAGGTAGATATGGTGCCAGTCACAAGAGTATTCTTGAGTCGAAAAGAGGAATATTATGATGAATTATGATGCGTAGAGAAGTCAGTAGGAAAATATTTGCATATTATAGGCTATTTATCATGATGCATATGTTGTTTTCACTGTAATAAAAATGTTCATACAATATCATATAAAGATAACATATATATCTTGATGTCCTGAGTGGCATATGTCATTGAGGCAATTACATGGTGCATTGCAACTATTGTGTAAAGCAACATGCTAGCTACAATAATGTTGACTCCATCTGTATATATACATGACAAATCCGTCAGGCTCTTCTATGTGGCCACAGTTGGGTGCAGAGCCAGAGGCAAGGCTTTGCTAATGCATCATAGCCAAGGCTTTATTGATCTGATCTCTCAGTGAACAAAAGGTATTTTCACAAATCTATTGTAGGCAAGCCTGAGTCTTACAAGACCATCTAAAAGTCCATTAAAAGTCTTTAGGTATATTTGATCAATTGGGTAAAAAGTGTGTTCTCTTTAATCTTCTTTAAGATATTAGGATGCACCACATTGGAGCATGATGGTGGCAAACTCAATAGCAAGGTTTCCTCTTAAAGAACCACTTTGGTTACATTTTTTTTCTCTGTGGTCATTTGAATTAATAAATATAACGGCCAAATGTTTTTTCCGAATGGCAACAATAAAAATAAATAAACCAAGCCTTTAAAGTTTCCAACTTTTATATGTAATTATTCTTTACTGCAGGCTTTGATTTTTCCCTGGTTTTGTCTTTTACTTTCTCAGGTGAGTGTCCTCATAATCTAAAATGCTTTCATTTATTCATGCTGAGAGCACTGACAGTTGTAGCTCCCCCATTCCCACTGTGCAGACAGAAGCATCAAAGATCTCCTTTGGGTGTTGATCTGTTGAAACCATAATAGTAGATTCCACAGGAACAGGATTTCATATACATTCAAGAAACAAGTTATTTAAAATAATACATTATTAATTTATTATTAGTTTACTAGCGACTTACCTGTCAAAAATGACTGGTCAATAAAATTTGAAGCCATGGCAATGCTGTTTGCCACACAATGTAAAACTTTTGCTCCTCTGAGGACCTTCGGCGCTCATTGCAAGCCTCTCCCCTCGTGTTCGAGCTTTGCAAAGATCATCTTCGGCGCTCATCGCAAAGACAGATTTTTATTTTCCATTACTAATTAATAATTATTAAATTAATGTACGTTAATAATTAATTAGGAATGAATACATGTATTAGGAAGTGTAAAGCATTAAGGTATTTATAAAGTAACGGCAGTGTAAAATATGCTAATTATCTATGTGATACGCGGCTCGCGAGCATTTTGCGTCTTTTCTAATAGTGTATTTTGTACCTCATAAGTTCCCTGGTAAAAGTCGTATGTGTCTGGCGGTGTTTTCCGCGGTTTGGGGTCGTGTAGCCTCAGTTTCATTTTTTTCGGCCACCATTTTCTTTCTCGCTTAGCCGATTTTCAAACGCGCGGAAACTTGGCAAATTCAGCTTAAATTTGTGTGCAACCTCAGTCCCAGACGTTCTGGCAGTCCCCCCGTGCTGTGTGTGAGTTTTTTTTTCTGTTATTCTTGTTTTTCGATTTGCGCGATTCGGCCGTTAACGTCGTATTTTTCCGATATCGTAATTTTTCTTTCTAAGCCCCGCGCCTCGCAATTTGTTTTTCTAAGCCCCTCGTTCCTCAACTGCTTGCAGCCTAATGCAATCCTGTGTTTCCTAACTGCTTGGAGGCTGAGTCCCGCGTACTTCAATGCCTGAACTGCTGGCCTCGCATTACTGCCTAATTCCCGCGCTTTTCAATGCCTCAACAGCTCGCCTCGCTTTGCGAGACTCGCAGGAGCCCCTTTGGCGCTCATTTCTCCCTAAGCCTGCGTGTTTCAATGCCTCAACTCATCGCTTAAGTGCTCTGAGTTTCAATGCCTCAACTGCTCGCCTCGCTACAAAAGCTCGGAAAACTTCTGTACTTCAATGGCTCACTACTCGAGGCTCGCAAGCGTGACGACGAATCGCATATGTGATTAATTTCTGTTTAGTTTTAATGGTTTGTATCCAAAAACAAGACCATCAGTTCAAACTAAAATGTGACAAATCTGGGGTTTGGAACGGATTAATTGAATTTACATTGATTTCTATGAGAAATGCTACCTCGGGTTACACTGTTTTGGGGTTACACTGTCCTGTCCGGAATGGATTAATGTTGTAACCCGAGGTACCACTGTTTAAATACAGTTTACTCACTGAGTGGCACTAGGGCAAGAAGCCAATATGGGGTTGGCTGTAATAAATTATATGGTGTATGGGAAAAGGCTGATATGATGATATGGGATCAGAAAAATATAAGGTGGGAAATAAATAAATGGCACAATAATGTTTGAGTTGATTAGATGGCATGAGGGGTCATCTCAGAAACCTGTACAGTCTCTGAATACACTGGGAACACCAGTAAGGAAAAGCAAGTGCAAGGGTCAAACTAAAGGTTAAAATATACATTTCACTACTTTCATATTAGATTGGTATGTCTAAATTTACTTTACATGTAGCAACAGAAAAAAAAAAGTGTAAACATTAAAATATATTAACAAAAACCAGTACCATATATTTTCATCATAAAATGGTCTTTTAGAGAAACATTCCAATTACCACACCTTTTATTGTCCTAAGCACTAGTGAAATATTTAAACTGTGATAACATTTTCCAAGCCTTACAAAGACAGCCTAATTTATTGTAGTTGGGATTACTTCTTCCACTTCCTTTCCAATGAGTGAGGTATGGAGGGGAACAGCAGTGACTTTTTCAAGCTTTTGCTGTAGGACTGCCTGTGAATGATTGTTTGGCCTCTTTTGGTAATCAAACTGTTCTTAAAATCCTTTAGACCTGTCTGGGGAAACCCACCCCTCCAAATGATGATCTTATCATGGTGGAGAAAATCAGATTAACTGCAGATAGATACTATAATCTTCAGAAGTGAATTTAATATGCAATATTGTTAATATAATTAATTTAATATGAATCACCCATCAACACAGGTTCTATCTCATGTACTCATGCAACCACTACAGTGAGTAAGTTAAAAAGTGGATGGAGATTTAGTGCAAGCATTGTGGATTATTATTTAAATTATTTAAATGTAGTGGATACAGTAAAGGAGACTGTTTAAATCTATAACAGCCATTATTACTACTGAGCTAGGTAGAAGTGAGGTACAAGTTAACTGCATCCTTTTCAGTTTCTTAGTATTCAAACCTATAGAATCACATATTAAACAATGCTGTTATTTAGATCGGTCTTGAAGATAGTCTTAAAAACAGCCGCAGTCCTTAGGTAATCCTTTAGTTCATCCAGTTGGTAGTTGGTAGCTGCAGCTCTTGGTTCCTGTTGTATTTGCAGATGAGGTGGTATTGCAATATGATCGTGTTGACAATGCCAAGGAGACGCTCTAGTAGCAATAACTGCGGCAAAATAACTCTACGCGTTTTACCCACTATAGGACTTCTACAGCTACCAAGTTGCTGTACCCCCTTCTGGATTCCTACCTTGTCATTGTGATAGGTCTTGACTACCTAAATGAATTTGTGAGCTATATCATGTAGGGTAACACAAGATGGGCAAGTCATAGCAGATAAGTCAGACAAACTGTGGTCCACTGGAAAAGGAACTGGCAATATCTTTGCCAAGATAACCTTATGGATGAGCACAACCACACGATACAAGATGTGCCATAAGTTGATTGTTGCAAGACCCAAGCAGCACCTTTAAATGTATAATTCTATATGAAATTCAAAGGTATAAGGGATGTTTACTGTTTTTAATATTAAAATAAACTGCCTAAGAGTGTGTCTTCATATATATGCATCATTTTAATAACAAGCGCTTGTTTTTATTCACTTAATCCTTCCAAATACTCCAAACAAAGATCTGCCCCCACAGCTCTGTTGGTTCTAGATGTACTGGCCACTTACAGACTGTTTCTGTGTTGAAGTGCGGCTGAGACACGGTCTGTGATTGGTTAGTATATCTAGAACTACAGAGACACTGTGTGAATGAGCTACTAGTCACAGACCTTTGTAGGGACTATTTGGAAGGTGTTATTGAGTAAAAACAGAGCTATTAGGAACCTGCTAATAAAATGATGTTTAGATATGCAAGCCAAGGAAATTCTTCAGCTCTATTGAGCTAGGAATTAACATCAGAGAATAACCACTTTGACCCTTGAAGAAAGTCTCAGTACCAAGGCAGGACCCCTGGATGCTCAAATTAAAAGGCAAGTGCTCTAATGACCGAACTACCCAGGTGTTCTCTGATACGGAGCAATGTAGCTTCTTAAATGTTGCTGATCTCATCGTATTTCAATGTTCTTTATGTTCTATTTATTTGCAAGAATTCTCTATATAGAATGTGTGAGGCAGCATCTGGTATTAATTAACTCTGTATTTGGGAAAATAAAGCCTCATATTTATGCGTGTTAAATTAAATACATTTGTTTAGGCAACACATTTACAATTCATATAATTTTAGAGGGAATAATATTTATTTCCATTATACAGATGCCTGCTTTTTAATTCAAAGCATACATTTGCTCATGTACGTTTTATTTTTAATTTCGATATGATATTACTTTCAACTGTTGAATAAAACCTATGATTCATCAGAAAAGTACTAGGACTGTAAATGTAAGCAAGAACCGCAGAGAGGGAATAAATCTACAAAAGGAGAAGAGAAAGCCACAGAAGGAGACTCAAATTCCTTTTCCTTATGAACTCTGACCATTGTGGAAATATTGAGATTCCTATTTTTTATACAATAAAGTTGACTATAGAACATTGTAAAATAATAATGGACTTCACTTATTAAACATAATGTCAAAATACCATATGTGAACATGCCAGATGAAAGGAGTTTGTGGTATCGGAATCTTGTATTTAAATCTTACTCAGTTAGCCAGTGCTTTGTTTATGGCTAGGCCAACAAGGCCTGGGCCTAGGGCAAAACAATTAGAAAGGTATCATTATGTTGAAGAGTATGAGCCAGCTTGATGATAACTCCTATAACTAAACTTGATTCCATTAAAGAGATAATTAAATACATATTGTTTGGGTTTGAGTAGGCGTCGGATAGTATCCAATGTACAAGAAGGAGTTAAAGGGATATGAAAGTTTCATTGATTAATACATTTCTGCAATCCTTAGGCAAAAAGCAGCCTATGTGTATGCAACACATCTCATAAAACTATTCTTTCATTAATATCTAAAAATCCCTTTAATGATTATGTTGACACCTCCAGGGGTTGTCTACAAAGGTATCAGAAGAGCAATATTAACCCACTATTTACCTGCTGTTGCTTGCTCAGCTAATCTCCTTGCAGTTTCCTGTCTGTATGTCAGACATATCAGTGATACACTACATATCCCAGGCTGCTTTGCAGCACAAACAGGAACCCAGAGTTAATTCAAAAGTTTCAACTAACCTGATTGGCCCAAACAAATCATTTTAAATTTCATGCTTATTTAGCCTGGGGGGTGTTAACCCTAATTTTCAACTGTCAGGAATTACAAGGCATTTTGCTGACTTCAATGTAAGTGTTTAGATGTTTATTTTTTTTTCATACACTACTAATTCTCCTCTATCAGATGCATTTATAATCCAGCAAACTTGCATATCCCTTTAAATGGCCACTGTAATGCTCCAAGGTAATATTAAATCTACCCTTTGAGCCCAGGTTTCATACAATATTTTTTTTAAACTGGACTGAAAGGGTAGATTCCATAAACTGTACAATAAAGGTCTTTATGCAACCATCAAAGTATTATCTAATATGTGTTTCCCATTGCCTTTTGACCCATTGCCTTTGGTGAAAGAGCTTGCAATCTGTTAATTCAAGCTGTGTGGCAAAATACATATATAAGTTGCTACAAGAAAAAAAGAGTTTATTGAGTCTATTTGTGCATATATTTAACTTGATTTTTCAATCTGTACCATCTGCATCAAAAGAGCCTTTCAGACATGTTTTGTACACATTAGTTGGCCATGATTGGGGTACAGATATTTATGGCATAGGTACCGTTATTCAGCAAATGTGCTAAATGCCTTAAAGATGTGTCAAAGCTGTCCATCATTCTCAAGTGATTTGGAACAGATGCGCCAAGTATCAAGAAGAGTATTTGAGTATTTTTTTGAATGACAGCACAGATATTTCTTGCAACTGATTTGTATTGCTCTGACTTTCCTAAAATAAATGTCATTGTTTTGGAAATAGACAATGAGAAAACTACAGGTTGAGTTTGTTAAATAGCTTGTTTTATGTTTTTATGATATTATGAAATGATTTTCTAAAGAGAGTTATGGTTGAAATGAGGGATGAGGGATGATGTCTCAATGCCTGTGCATTAATTTACCGTCGTCACAAAGCTGGGCATAAGGAGGATTATTGAAACTTCCTTGAATGGAATGGATAATGTATCAATATTATATGTAAAAAGAAACATACTCAGCAAAATGAGTGATATGAGACATGCATACTCATAGGTGTTACTGTAATTTATGGAAATATATCTGCCATTCCACACATGCTTTGTATTATAATAGAAACTGAGATATGACAAACAGACCTTGTTATAATAAAAGTTATTTTTGCTTTATGAAGTTATTAAATTGCTTCAGATCATACCGGTGCATAACTGTCATATTCTGTTGTGAATGCTGCAATAACATAGGCAACAGAACATCATTTCATAGATATTATGGGATTTTTCCATCTTTTGTAAAGAATGGCTTTAATCAGTGGCTCTCAAACCTGTCCTCTAGGACACAAACAATTGGTTCAGCCAGTATGAATGAGTCACTCATGAGCACACCTGTACTCAAGAAGCGATATCCACAAATCTTGGCCAGTTAGTCCCACAGGACAGGTTTTGGATTCACTGCCTTTAATCATCAACAGAAGATGAGTGGCTTACAACTAAAGCCTACCATAAAACTGTGTGCTTGTGAGACTCAGTGTTAACATATGAAGAAACAAAAGCTAAATAATATTTTGTTAGTCGCAATGTATTTAAGGCTAGATATATAAAGTGTGAGAACTCTTAAAGAACCTCTCCATGTTATGTTGCTTGACATACAAACTTAGATGTGACATCTCCAAGAGTTCTACACTTTAGCCATTATTACATATGGCCTATGGTCTTAGACCCCCTCTGGATCACTACCTTATCATGCTGAAGGGGCATGTGTACTTCAATGAAACTGTGAGCTACACCATGTAGGGTTACCCAAAATGAACATGTCCAAATCGAGCATGTGCTGTGTTAAAGCCCAAATCGAGCCTGTGTCTGAAAGAGCCCAAATCGAGTCTATGCCTGAAAAAGTCCAAATCGAGTCTGTGTCTGAAAGCGCCCAAATCCAGCCGGTGCCTGCAAGAACCCAAATTGAGCCTGTGCCTGTAAGAGACTAAATCCAGCCTGTGCCTGCAAGAGCCCAAATTGAGCCCAAGTCCATCCTGTGCCTGTAAGAGCTTGTCAGCCTGTGCCTGTCAAGTCCAGCCTGCCCCAACATCATGACTTCTATTATGCTACTACAGAGCAGAAAAAAAGTGAAAATCACCATAGAACACAAAAAAGAGATAATAGCCAAGCATGACGGTGCATGACATCTGTGATGTCACAGCTAAGTTCAAAATGCCAAGATCAACAATTGCTAGCATACTCTAAGCTTGCAACCCGAAGAGGTGGTTCCCCCACTATACATGTGGGTGGCGTGAATCCAGAGATCTGGCTATGACTGAGTGAGTTCCTGAGGCTCCAGGACTCGAAGGGAATGGTTCTGGCTCTAATTTTTGCAGGATGTCTACAGTAAGGGTATGGTCTATGCCGGAGAAGTACATGTATAAACAGGTCATGGACCTTGATTGAATTCATCTATAGATTGAAAATGGCTTCTATTCAAACTTCCGACATCTAGAGAGGGATTTCCTGAAGCCTCAAGAGGAGACTGCTATGACTCCCTCTGCTTGATGAAAACACTGCCATTGGCCCATAAGACTAAAGCTCTGGACTATATAGAATTGCAGTTTATAACATTCTATCCTTACAATCGGTGACTTTTTTATTTTATTTACTCACTGAGAAAAGGAGTTTATACTAGGATTTGTATGTATTAAGTACTCCATTACTTTAAAACTACCTGGAAAGTTGATTTTTTTCAGTGTTAAAACAAGGAACATCTCGTTATGATTCTGTATAGTACTCATCAGGTATATATCTGCATAATTTTGTGAGGCTGATTCTTGCCATTTATCTTAAATTAATCAACAAATTCCCTATTATTTTTGGTAATTGGAGAAGGGTCGTAAATAAGAATTACCACTATTATATAAAAGAGAGAAAGAGAAGGAAAAAAAAAGGGAGAGAAAAAGAAGAGAGGAAAAGAAAAGGGGGAGAGAGATAAAAGGGAAAGTAAGGAAGAAGGAAAAGTGAAAAGGAAAAAAGACAAAAAAAAGGAAAGAAAAAGGAAAGAAAGGGAAAGGAGGAAAAAAAGGGGGGGTTAGAGCTCTTTGGAAGACAATTATTTAGATTATTGAAGTACCTTAATTAATTACTTCTGGTATCTAGGCCATTTAAGTGGTAATCCTTTAATATACTATATTTTATATAGAATAGATCTACTCAGGGAAGAAGAAGAACAAGGATAATCACCCAACCAAGGGGAAAGGGAATGATTATAATAAACAGGGCAATATAAAAGCAGGTTGCTTTTTCTCCCCGGTAGAGAAATTTAATTCCAGGTATAAATTACATTTAGACTCCTCTTCACTATCACAGTTAGATTCAACTATTGAGCAGTTGGAATATAGTTTCACGCTCCTCCTTTTGAAGAACGGACAGAGAGCCTACATGAGGTAGAAGATAAAGACTCAAAAAAATAAGACTCAAGGAGTTTCCCTAATGTTTAATAAAAACATAAATTTGGAAGAGGAATTTTTTTAATCAGATATAGAAGGGAGATATTTACAGCCTTATTAAATTGCAATTCGGCCAATTGAATAGAGCTCTATATAAGCACATAGCATATGTTTTTTACAGAACGTTTTAGTTAGTGAACTTCTATCCTAAAGCAAGGTCTAAAGCAAAAACTTCTGTAAAAAAATATACTCTGTGCTTATATAGAGCCATTTTCAATTGGCCGATTCACAATTTAATAAGGCTGTTAATATGGACTGGACTCATAAATGGTCACAATAGACTTTTGACTAAAAGAGTTAAGTCTGTAAAAAAATGTGTTTTGAGCAATTTATTATTATGTGGAGACTTAAGTATGATTCATGATTACATATTGAATTGAATAGAAAGTCTCTTAAATATCCCCTCCCAGACACAAACCATTTCACAAACTATTAGATCCTCTAAGCAATTTAATAAGACTTTATTAAAAAATGACTTGTATGATGCCGCAAAGGGTGCTTCATCCAGGGGAAAAAGATTTTTCATATTTCTCGCATAGACACCACACCTACACAAGGTTAGATTATTTTGTTCTAGATACCAACTTTTTGAGTAAGGTCCATAAGGCTGAAATAGAATCAATTGGATTGTCGGATCATGCTATGATCCAACTGACAACAGAATCTTTTATAAATCATTTTAATATCAGATCATGGAAATTTAAAAATTCTTTATTAGAAGATGATAATTATAAAATCAGACAGAGAAATACAATTACTACATTTTTTTATTTTAATGTTGGATCAGTTCCTTCTAAAACACTTCTCTGGAATGCACCCAAGGCGTATATTTGAGATATTCTGATAAAAATGCAGCCCCCCCCCCCCCCCCCCCCCGCAAAAAAGAAAGAGGATTACCATTGGGATATTTGTATATAAAACTGTATTGTTTAGAGAAATCTAACAAAGACAGTTTAAATAAACATACATCTGATCAGATTAAAGAGGTTCAATTACAAAACTAAAGTATTCTGCAACAAAGAGATAAAACTATCTGGGCCTTGCAACAGAATATGTATAATTATGTTCATAAAGCAAGTAGATTACTAGCTAACAAACTCAAGAAGAAACAAACTAATAATAGAATAGAAGTAATCAGAGATAACCAAGGAATTCACTCAACCCCAGAAAAAATAGCCAAAGTATTCCAAGTTTACTATTATATTTTTCCAAGTTTACTATATTATATTTTCAGAAATCAACAGCACTAGAAATACAAAACTTTTTGGACTAGGTAGAACTTCCTAAGGTGTCAGAGACTGAGTCACAAATGTTGAATGGAGAATACACAAATGAAGAAATTTCTCTAGCAATTGTGGAGTTGAAGTTACTTACTGATCCAGGCCCAGATGGGCTTACAAAAATCTATTATAGATCATGTTGTGATGTATAAGTTGAATACCTTAGAGAAATTACAATGAAATTAAAGTGAAAGGTCAAACCCCTACTGAAACTTTAGAAGCTAAAATAGTTACAATTTCCAAACTTGATCAGGATCCTACAGATTGTAGAAACTATAGGCCTATATCGCTAATGAACCCCCGAAATTAAGATCTATGCAAAAATACTAGCGAATAGACTGAATAAAGTGATACATAAGCTAATTTAATCGGACCAAACAGGTTTTATAGTAGGTAGGCATGGCTCAGATAATACCAGAAGGCTTATAGATCTTATTTCCTAAATTAAAGGATTGACCAGCGATTTTCTTGTCAGTCGATGACAAAAAGGCGTTTGACTGCGTGGGGTGGGAGTATATGAAGTCAACTCTGTCAATATTTGGATTAGGAGAATTTGGATCACAAACTATTAATGAATTGTATTCCTTTATATCTGCTTTTGTTATGGGTTCAGGCTTTAAGTCAAATACATTTAGTATAACTAATGGCACTAGACAGGGTTGTCCCCTTTCCCCTGTAATCTTTGCCTTATTAATCGAATCACTGGCGGAGGTAAATCGGAAATAAAAATAGGAGACATTGAACATAAAGTCACATTATAGGCGAATTACATTATGGTGACAATTACAGAGCCAAGCAACTCCCTTGCAAATTTACATTATATTATAGAATGGTTTGGCAAGATATCAAATGATAAGCTTAACATTAGGGAGCTCTGGCATTAAACCTGTCAGGCCAAGTTCAGAGGGAATTAAGAACTAATTATAAATATACCTGGAAATATAAGAATCTTAAACTTCTGGGGGTAATTTTGGATAGTAATATCCAACGGATGATTATGACCGACTAACTACCGCAAATTATATTTAAAGCTATCTGATATTCTATCCTATTGGAAACACATAAATCTATCTTGCACAGTATGCATTGCAGACACTAAAATGTCACTCTTACCTAGGTTTAATTATCTGTTTAGCATACCTTTTCAACTTCCTAAATATTTAATAGACCAGTTTCAATGATGATTGGATAAGTTTATCTATAATGGAAAAATTCAGAGAATCAAACCCACTATAGCCACAAGGAAATTAAATAAAGGAGATCTCACCATCTGACTTTAAAGACATATCATGAAGCTATGATGTTATCACACTATATCAAATGGCTAGATCCGAATCTTTCGAATCAATGGCTATCTATCGAAAGAGTGTGTGTTTATGAAGATAATTTTAGCTCTTTTTTATTAGAAAATTTGTCAGAGAAAACATTAGTCCTTATAAAATTGGAAATTATTAAATCGGGTTGAAAATTCTGCAAGACTTTGGTCCAGTGGATTGGACAAACAGTGGTATTAAAATGTTAAAAGATCTTTGCCTGCACAATTTATAGAGCAATTTAACCTTCCAGAACAACAGCCTTATTAAATTGCGATTCGGCCAATTGAATAGGGCTCTATATAAGCATAGAGCATATTTTTTTTTACAGAAGTTGTTAGTTAGTGAAGACCTTGCTTTTGGATAGAAGTTCACTAACTAACAACTTCTGTAAAAAAAATATGTTCTGTGCTTATATAGAGCCCCATTTAATTGGCCGAATCGCAATTTAATAAGACTGCAAGTTTAGTTTAATTATTTTATGTTCAAATAAGCCTGGAAGAGTTCAAAATACTTCATCAAAACTTTAAGACCTCTAACCGATTTTGAGAAATTGATCTTGAACGATAAAAAGTCTCATTTAGCATCTAAGTGCTTTTGCTGTTTATATAAGTATCTAAATAGTAATAAAACGACTAAAATGATCAGCTGGGAGAGAGATTTTCAAAGGACTTGGCCAGAAAGCCTTAACTATTACTGAAAGAATTATAAAAAAGCTCTTCTCTTAGAGAAGTTTTCTTCAAGGTTCTGAATAAGTGGTACTTAGAACCTACTAACATTTCTCAAATTGCACATAATTATAACTTGTATTTTTGCTGGAGAAATTGTGACCAAATTGGCACTTACTTCCATGAGTGGTTTGAATGTCCAGTGACTCTGGAATTCTGGAAAGATTTTCTGGACCAAATTAGGACCTTATTAATCATTTACTGTAAACCAACTCCAGAATTAGTTTTGTTTCACTTCTTTCCTGAGAATTTGTCTCTGGATATTAAAGCATGCCTTCTGCAAATACTTGTTACAGCAAAATGTCCAGCCTGATGCCCCCAAATGGGGCGAACTCAAAGCCATAATCAAGTAAAATTGAGACCTGGAAAATGGTTTTCAGGTGCTTGGGGTTATCAAAACACAAGTTGTACAATGGAGGGTCTGGGATCAATATATAAACAATTAAATTATGATTTACATTTATTATAAATGTTGTGGTTTTCTGGATGCTCTAAACCATGCCCAATGAACGACTTTATACATGATCAATATGTTTTTCTTTTAATATGTTCTTGTTTTTAATATGTCCTGAATAAAATAGCATTCTGAAAAATAGGGAAGCCAATGAGGCTAGAGGTGTGGGTATCATCACCAAACAACAGTCAAAGATATTGGAGGAAGTTGAAAAATTATTGTACATTTGGATAAACGAAAAACAATTAGTGGGTGATAGCATTTTTCCAGAAACTGATATGCAAGAAAGCCAAATAACTGCATGTTGATCTGATAAAAGACAAGCCTACAGCAAGTGGTGAGAGCTGTGAAGAATGTAAAGCCAGTTACTGTTGGTTTAAGAAATTCAGAAAGAGAATTGGCATTCACAGCAAGGTGAGGCATGGAGAGGCAGCAGGTGCCGACAAAGAAGCTGCAGAAACCTGTGTCAGGGAGTTCAGAGACTATGTAGAGGCTGAGGCTTGTGTTCCTCAAGAAGTGTTCAGCTGTGACAGGACTGGGTTATTTTGGAAGAAGATGCCTACCAGAACCTACATCATCCAAGAAGAGAAGTCATTGCCAGGGCAGAAGCCAATGTACCACAGTCAGAACCCCAGATTTTTTAAGATGGAAAACATGCAGAAAAGCAAGTGTCATGTGGAGGGCCAACAGAAAAGCATAGGTAACCAGAATATTCTTCACTGAATGGATGAATGAAGTGTTTGACCCAACTGTAAATAAATATTTGCAGGAGAAAGAATTGCCTCTGAGGGCTCTGTTAATTATGGACAATGTTCCTGTTCATCCTCTAGGCAAGGAGGACAACTTGCTGAAGGACTTTAAGTTCATAACTGTGAAGTTCCTGCCCCATAACACAACTTATCTGATCCAGCCCATATACCAAGGGCCTCTTCCGGAGGAGCTTTGAGGAGATCTTTGTATACTCCATTGACTCCACCTCCACTGTGTCACTCTGATAGATAAAGCTTGGTGTGAGGTCTCTCATAAGTCCGTGAACTGTGGCTGGAGGAATTTGTAGCCAGAAGCTGTAGCTCTGGTAAACTTGAAGGCTGAACTTAGCAGAATGGTGGATCACATTGTGTCTCTGGGCAAGTCCATGGCCCTGGAGGTGACTAATGAAGACATTGAAGAGCTAGTGAAGGAGCACAGACAAGAGCTCAGCACTGAAGAGTTGCATGAGCTTCAGAGAGAGCAGCGAGATGGAGTGGCTAATGAACTTTCTTCTTCAAGTGAAGAGGAGGGAAGGGCGGAAGCGCCTACTGCACTCATCAAAGAAATATGTGCTAACTGGACTGATTTACAAGATTTTGTGGAAAAGTATCACCCTGACAAAGTTCGAGCAAACTGCAATGTGCACTTGTCTAATGAGCAAACAATGTTTCACTTCAGAAACATTTTGAAACGAAGGCAGCAGCAAGCTTGTCTCAATAGGTTTCTAGTGAAACTGCCTACATCATAGTCTCAAGCAGGGTGCAATGGTCTTAAGAGACATAAGTCCCTAATGTTGCAATGGAAGAGGACTCCTCTTCCAAGCATTAACTTGTCTCCTCCTTCTCTTCTTCTACATTTGGGACCTACCTATTGGGCCCTTGAGTCATCTCAGAACTGTAGACTTAAAGTGAAGTTACATTCTCATTTGATGTAATCAAGATTTTGAATTTAATTCCGGCAGCCAGAGAATTGAATGGAGTTAAATGCTAGGTATGGCAAATGTACTACACAACAACTTATATATTTGCAGGCCAGTAAATAATTTAGGAGCAGGCATTGATTTTAAGTGAGTTGCAGATGAGCACTGCATTGTTGAGTGTCAAAAATTTCACATTAATCCTGGAAGATAATGAAGCCGGTTAATGGGTTGGTAGAAATAAAGGAAAGGTATGGACCCCTTCTGGATCGCTCCCTTGTCACGGTGAAGGGGCTTGTGTACCTCAATGAAGCTGTGAGCTATACCATATAGGGTCACCAAGATTGGCAGGTCATCGCAGAGAGGTCAGACAAATCATGGTCCACTGGAGTAGGAATTGGCAACCCACTCCAGTATCTTTGCCATGAAAACCATATGGATAAGCACAACCAGAAACACAGACAGATGTGCTTGGCGGGCTGAGTTTGTATGGTCACAAAGAGTCAGACAAGACTGAAGAACAGATCAACAACAACATTGACATCTTATTTATACTGTACTGCATATATTTTCTTTACAAGTCCATAAATAAATTAGCATATCATGCTACAAGTCTTTTGCTTTCATTATTTTGATCTGTACATCTCATTTTTATTCTGCTTCTTGATAAATGTCATTTTCATCCACATCTAAAAATCCAGTATCGATGGGCAAATAAACATACTTATTAGCAGAATAACTTGCTCTGATATTTATTTTTGATCAAGATCAGACAATAGACCTGCCTTATTTTTCTATAATTTACCTGGAACCAAGAAAAATAAAAAGACGCTAACATAAAAAAGACAAACATGGCATATTTCTTTAAGAAGTATGTAAGTGACCCCCTAAGCAAGTGTTTCTCTATACGGTGAAGAACGTACACTATTAACTCTCCAGAGGTGCCAGTAGTTCACAGAGCAATTATTACAGACACACATGCATCTCAGTGTGAGAGAAATTCAGCTAACAGGCACAGCTGCCCTGGCAAGTGGAAACATCTCAATGCTCTGTGTATAGGATTAACTCACTGCCTGGGGGGCTCATGCAGCTTACCCTTTAATACTTATAAGATCCAGTGAATATTTGCTTAATATTATATCGCTTATCATAAATACTATAAATAAAAATACTTAAAAATATAGAATCTAAAACATATTTATATTTAAATTATTAAATTATAATTCCTATAAAAACATAGTTTATATGTAAATTATCTTAATTGTTGTGGAACACTGCGCCAGAGGTCAAGTGCACCTGGAGCATATATCGCTCAACATACCTTATTATAATGTCCAATGTTCAAGTGCTAGGGGCAGGTGGGGGATCACTTTCTCTATTGGTTTAATGGGGTTTGAACTGGTGCTTAAAGGACCCTGAACAGCCATGTTATTTTGATTAACTTCACTTGATAATGTGAAAATGTTTTAGAAAGTAAAAAAAATAGTACAGAGAACTCTCAGTTAACCAAAATTCAAATAAAAATGTAAATTTACAGGGCTCAACAAATGCCAGGAGACAGGTTGTGATGCGACAAAATGCTTCCAAGCACCTAGATATCACCCACTGTACGTCTCTGCAATTCAATGTTACCTGGAAGCAGACAGGCATGAGTGACTGAGCCAGGGCAGTGTTGGTGTTACATTCCCCGGGCATGAGTGACTGAGCCAGGGCAGTGTTGGGGTTGCATTCCCCGGGCATGAGGGTCTGAGCCAGTGCAGTGTTGGCGTTACATTCCCCCGGGCATGAGTGACTGAGCCAGTGCAGTGTTGGCGTTACATTCCCTGGGCATGAGTGACTGATCCAGGGCAGTGTTGGCGTCACATTCCCCGGGCATGAGTGACTGAGCCAGGGCAGTGTTGGCGTTACATTCCCCGGGCGTGAGTGACTGAGCCAGGGCAGTGTTGGCATTACATTCCCTGGGCATGAGTGACTGATCCAGGGCAGTGTTGGCGTTGCATTCCCCGGGCATGAGTGACTGAGCCAGGGCAGTGTTGGCGTTACATTCCCCGGGCATGAGTGACTGAGCCAGGGCAGTGTTGGCGTTACATTCCCTGGGCATGAGTGACTGAGCCAGGGCAGTGTTGGGGTTACATTCCCTGGGCATGAGTGACTGAGCCAGGGCAGTGTTGGGGTTACATTCCCCAGGCATGAGTGACTGAGCCAGGGCTGTATTGGCGTTACATTCCCGGGCATGAGTGACTGAGCCAGTGCAGTGTTGGCGTTACATTCACCGGGTTCAGCACCGCACCCTCCAGCCAAACGTACCTGTGTGTAAGTGAGGAGTGAAAGCTGCTGCTGCTAGAACAGCCCTCACTGACAAATATACTTAGCAGAGCATCCTATGTGCAGCTAATCTAGGCCTCTTTTAATAGTAACTCTCAAGCAACCAGAAACTACATTTATCCAGCATCTACCAATCCCCAAGGGTGCCGGTTATCTGAGAGTCTACTGTATTTAACTTTTAAACCATTACATTTAATTTTGCTTTAAATGGGAGAACCATTTGCTTTTAAAAAAATTACTCCTCTGGGATGGACCTAGGATGTATTTTGCATACTCCCTTTATAATAGGCTGTAGTAGAAGCTCTGCCCTCAGGTTCCAACTAACTATGAATGCTAATAATAATTATAACAAAAATAGTAATAACAAAAATAATAACAACAATAATAATAGTCATATTTAGTCTTACATATTTAGCATGCAACTTTATTATAATTTATTATCTTGACGAAAAACTAGTATCAATAAAAATTGTTTATTTTACAAGTTAGATACGTTAAAATATTATACAAATATTCCACACTACTGCCAGCATGGCTTGGCTCATACTAAGTTCACTCTTTAGTAGATATGGTGTACAAAGTGTTCTTTATGTGTTCATTATTGAGGTGAAATGGCTTTATAACGATCAGCCAATAAAACCAGGTAACCTATGTCGCGAGTTTCATAGCGAGGTTCTCATGTTGAAATGTTCACTGTAAAAAACAGCTACTACAAATACTATTAACCTTCATGGGCATCTGGTCCAACACCTCTGATCTTTGTCACACCATAGATAGATAGATAGATAGATAGATAGATAGATAGATAGATAGACAGATAGACAGACAGACAGACAGACAGATAGATAGATAGATAGATAGATAGATAGATAGATAGATAGACAGATAGATAGATAGATAGATGGATGGATGGATAGATAGATAGATAGATAGATAGATAGATAGATAGATAGATAGATAGATGGATAGATAGATGGATGGATGAATGGATGGATGGATGAATGGATGGATGGATAGATGAATAGATGGATGGATGGATAGATGAATAGATGGATGGATGGATAGATAGATAGATAGATAGATAGATAGATAGATAGATAGATGGATGGATGAATGGATGGATGGATAGATGAATAGATGGATGGATGGATAGATGAATAGATGGATGGATGGATAGATGGATGGATGGATGGATGGATGAATGGATGGATGGATAGTTAGATGGATGGATGGATAGATAGATAGATGGATGGATGGATGAATGGATGGATGGATAGATGGATGGATAGATGGATAGATGAATAGATAGATAGATTACTAGATTTAATAGATTTGTAGGTCTAGAACAGATCAGAAAATCTGTTTGCAACTATGAAAACAGTTTCTATAAACCCTTTGTCATTGTACCCTTAGTGCACCTGATGCAGAATATCTAAGTCTACATAGATTGGTGTAGCCATGAATGTCCAGCAATATAAATGAATAATAAGAACATTGCAGCATATAGCAATACCTTTTTTTTTTGACAAACATTTTATTTGACTGCAGATATTTCGGGGTGGGGTGTGGGGGGATACAGCTCATTGTATACACAGGCCCTAAAATAGCTTATATATACATACAGTACATGGAAACGTGACAAGCTTTTGATAGATGCAACTCCCTTATTATTTCAAGTCAAAAGCGATACTGCTCAAATATTAACAAATGATGTTAATTCACAAGTGAAGAAAATTAGAAAAAAACATACACACAAAAATCAATCAATGACAGACACTTCTGAATGGGAGAGGCATGGCCGAGGTGGCAGGAAAATAAAGGTTTTGAAGGGTCTGGGTGACTACACGGGTCAGAGAGATAAGATATATAGATATATATATATGTGTTGCTAAAATTTGAAAAACACTGAATATTTCAACCAATACGCACAAAATGTAGTTGTAAGCAGAATTAATATTAAGAACTAAACAGTACATATATTTTTCAACTAGATTATTAATTCTCCATTGGTTTAAAATGTCTATTTATTGGGTTTTTACATTTCTATAGCCATGTTGGTCAGGAAAACAATGACTGCTGTTAAATCTAAAACAATGACTGTCTATTTTGGTTGACAGCAACTGTAATTAACGATTTCCTTCCTTTATCCTAGAGTTAAACCAGAAAGATGTGCATCTGACAGATAGTTTATTAATGGTCTTGCCATGGTGGTATTTATACATGAAAGCTATTTCACTTGCAGAAGAGGGATGAAGGATGTTTTCCCATGAAATGCCTGAGATAGTTGGTTGATGGTTGAAAAATGAAGGCAATATGTTCATGGTCAGTCAGAGCTTGGTTCCACAAGATGAAATAATGTAAACTAATGTGACAGATCTCTTTGTATCCTTTAGTCATCAGCATCCCACTGAAGCAATCAATAATGACATCTGTGAGACTTGTCACCCAAACCCTCTGTCTTAAACAACAAGGGTTGTCAATACTAAAGCCTGTGTCCATTATAGCTAGGGAATTGAATATGGCGCATATAGACTGGCCGTTTGTCTTATGTGCAGGTCTCTTAAACAATACAGGAATATCTTGCTATAGAAGCAATCAACATATGAGTTTTCTTATATACGAGACATGGAGAATAACACCTATTTATCCATTATACAAGTATATTTTTGTTCTTAGAAGCAACAGTGGCAGATTATAACATAACTAATCAGAGATTTATTTTATACTAGAATATTGTCCGTCAAAAAATGACGGGAATGAAATTGTAAGTGAGCTAATGCTGTTTGGTGTATGGTAATGAACTAAATAATACATTAATAAAGGAATATACTTTACCTATTTTGAAGTAATAAATGCAGGAAGCATTAGGCTGAAGAGCTGACAATCTGTTTTCATGTTGAGTGCTGTGGAGCTGCTGTGTAAGTGTGAGCAATGTGCGCAGTGTGTAGTGTAAATAGGCTGCGTGCGCAAGGAAAATCCGTTAGGGTAGCTGTATACTTCCGCATTATGTAAGTTAGTGTTGTAAAATGGCGCCTAATGTGTGGTACGCGGCCTTTGGTGGTTTAGCGTCCTTATTTTTGGACCTCGTCCGGCTTTTTCGGAAAATCCGTAGGTGTTTGGTGGTGTTTTGCGTGTTTAGAGTCCTGTAGCCTCATTTTCGTTTTTTTCGGCGGCCATTTTTTCTTTTGCTTAGGTGATTTTCGGGTGTCTAAACTCTTCAATTTGGACTTAAATGGAGGTGTAACTTCACTTGCAGAGGTCCTGGGTGCCCCCGTGCTGTGGGTAAGCTTTATATTTGTTTGTTGTGTATATTTATTGTGTTTTGAATGTTTTGAGGTTCGCGCCATTAAAGTCGTAATTTTGGGAGCTCGTAATGTTTTTTTGTCTAAGTCCCGCGTCTCGTATTTCTGTGTCGTAAGTCCGTAAATGTTGCAAGGTCCGCAGTTGCCTTCGGCGCTCCATGCCAGCAACTTCGCGAGGCCCGCAGCGCTAGCAACAACTTTTGACAACCCGCAGTTATGAGTATATATGTGATGATGAGTTATCTCTTTATTATATGAAATAATTTACACTTGCATAATTGTGTATTTAAATTTTACTTATCCCCTAGTGAGAAAACATTACAATTTATTAGAATTATGTAAAAAAAATAACAAATAAGAAAAAAAAATAATGAATTGGTGCACATTAAAATGCAATTAACCACCTAAACCTCACAGGTTCTTCTAGATGTTAATATTGTAATGTGAGTATTGTAGGCTATTGTTGTGAGTATGTATATATGTTTTAGTTGTATTAAAGTGATAAAACCTATAAGGAAAGACTTCATGACTTTAATAAATATTGTTTGGAAGACAGAAGCGAGAGACGTAATATGTAGGAAACGTTCAAGTATTTTAGGGAATTTAATGAAGTACAAAAAGGAGATTTTTCTGAAACAGAAAGACCAGGAAGTCATAATTTGAAGATAGTGAGTTGAAGATTTAGGTACAATGCGTACAAATACTCGTTACAAAAAGGGTGGGATATGAGTGGGACAGCAGTTCAAGTGGAAGTGGGTTTGGATTTGCATGAATGATGTTATGATTATTTCTTATGCTAAACCTTTTAGATAAAGTGGGCAGCATACATGGCTCCAATTGGGGCCTATCAGTCCTATTAAATTAGAAGCCTGTAGCGGCATCGGCAAGCACACAAGGGCTGCAGGCTGATAATTTGGCCGAGCTACATAGCTATTAAATTAGAGCATGCTGCGAGTTTTGGGCTTGAGACGCAAACTCTGAAAAAAAAAATGTACTGTTGGATTTGCGACCTTGAACAT
This sequence comes from Discoglossus pictus, assembly GCA_027410445.1. Lineage (NCBI taxonomy): Eukaryota > Metazoa > Chordata > Amphibia > Anura > Alytidae > Discoglossus > Discoglossus pictus. The sequence goes on along the minus strand of CM050170.1, from coordinate 181,155,013 downwards.
GATCAATTAGTCAAACCCGTTGTTACTGGTTTAGATGGAGCCAATGGAAACAGAGATCGTCATCATTATGTCACTGAAAAATGGAGATTGGATTTTAAAGTCCTACAGGGTTCAATTACGAGCTACGATCGGACCCACATTCCAGAAATAATGCAATATTGATAAAGCCGTAAATATGATATTCTAGTCCAGTCAAGTTCTATTATATGTATTAAAACATTGATTGCCGGGATCGATAACACATGGAATGTACACATGAAATAAATAATTTTATATATCCGATTTGCGAGCTTCAGAATGTTGTGCTACTTATTTTAATACCCAACATCACTTTCCCTTTTAATATAAGTACAGTAGTGTGTGTATATTTGCATTTACAGTGCTACAGTATCTATAGTATCTATCTATCTATCTATCTATCTATCATTCTCTATCTCTAAATATATATATATATATACTGTATATATATATATATATATATATATATATATATATATATATATATATATACATATACAGTAGACTCTCATTTATCCAGAACCCACAGGGATTGGTAGATGCCGGATAAATATAGCTTTGTCTTGCTTGAGAGTCACTATTAAAATAGGCCTAGATTAGCTGCACATGTGATGTTTGACGCGGAGGCTGCACAGGCTTCCTAGTTTAGCACGTAGCGTTGCGTGACTCAGCGGAGCCTGTGAGGCCGTCAGCCAATCAGTAGCGTCGGGGGCGTGTCGTGCAGCGCTGTCTCCCGACTGAAATCCCACCCACCCACCCTGTCATTTTGAGTGTTTAAAAAATTTAAATGTTTATATGAAAAAAATATGGAAATACTAAAAAAAAAAAAATATATTTATTCAAGAAATTAGTGGAGAAGTGGCATTTTGTTGTGTATTTTGCTATGTTTGTGGCTTGGCGGGAGGTGAGTTGCCCGGCCCACTGGCCTAAGTGGGCATTGGCCCTACCTCACAGGGCGTGCTTAATATAAGCATTGGGGCTTTGGGCAGGGCCCAAAGCGTGAGGTCACTGTCCGTGGCCCTGCTCCTCTTCCGGAAAAAGTATTGTGGTATTTTGTGTACATAAAGTTGTGTTTTTGTTATATAATTGTTTATAAATAAAAGCTGTGGCCCGTTGTTTCTCCCAATCAGTCGTCGTGTCTGTTATTCATCATCTAAGCCTAAATGGATCATGCATGGGTCATGCTCTGCTAAGTATATTTGTCATTGAGGGCTGTTCTAGCAGCAGCAGCTTTCACACCTCACTTACACACAGTTACATTCAACTAAAGGGTGCAGTGCCGAACCGGGGGAATGTAACGCCAACACTGCCCTGGCTCAGTCACTCATGGCTGTCTGCTTCCAGGTAACATTGAATTGCAGAGACGTACAGTGGGTGACATCTAGGTGCCTGTAAGCATTTTTATTTAAAGTACAGTAGGCAATTGTTTTTTCTGGTTGCTTGAGTTCTGGTTAACTGATGGTCTACTGTATATATTCTGTAGACTGTAGGCTCTTTGGGACAGCGAATATGTAACTTATTGGTTGCATTATGTTAATTGCAGGTATATTGTCATGTACAGTAATGGTTCTATGCAAATAAAAATGTATACCTCAACATCTGTCTGTCTATCAATCGATCAATCAGTCTATCTATCTATCTATCTATCTATCTATCTATCTATCTATCTATCTATCTATCTATCTATCTATCTATCTATCTATCTATTTATCTATCTATCTATCTATCTATCTATCTATCTATCTATCTATCTATCTATCTATCTATCTATCTCTCTCTCTATCTCTATCTATATATCTATCTCTCTCTCTCTCTATCTCTATCTATCTATCTATCTATCTATCTATATATCTATCTATTGATCGATCGGTTGATCTATCTGTCTATCTATCTATCTATCTATCTATCTATCTATCTATCTATCTATCTATCTGTCTATCTATCTATATATCTGTCTGTCTATCTGTTTGTCTGTCTGTCTATCTAGATGGATAGATAGAAAATATACTTCATGTTAACTATTTGATCAGTCACACAGTGCTTTCATTTGTATTCCCTCTTAGATCTCCCTTTAGCCTCACTGCTTTCATGTAACAGACATTACATCTATTGTCTCAATCAGAATTTAGTTCTTGACTCATGTGTTATTGCTTTAATCTGTTGGTACATCAATTAGAAGAAGAGCATCATCACACAGATTCACAATAATGCAATCAAGACCAGGCTCCTTACCGCAGCTTGTATGATCTTAACTGACAGCGGGGGGAAAAAAAAAAAAAAACATTAAGAATAGTTTTTTGGAAATCGCTATTTTCCATCTGACATGAAAGTTTAGTTTACGTTTCTTAAGGAATTTTTTTTTTTTTTTTCCTTTCTAGAATACATCTTGCGGTGTGTTCTATTTTGGGATGTATGGGGTTTGCTCATTGATCTTATAGTAGTCATTCATTTTCTCTGGGAATTTTATGTAAGCTCCCTTATTGGGAATATGCTAATGACATCCAACATGATTACTGATTTTCTTTGAATCTTTATTCCTGTGTGAGCAAAGCAATCAGAAAAGGAGAACGGGAGATTTACTACTTGCTTGTGAGCCTTCCTCAGCCATCTGCTCTCCCCGCTTTCATTTGAATAAGAGCTGCAGTTTCAGACACTTTGCATTGGCATTGTAACACATTTTGAAGCTTAGGAGAAACTAGCGGTTGTCTTTCAGTGTCACGCTAATGTTGCAGGGTAGCGCGCTATTGTAAGTATAAGCTCTCATTTGCATAGCTAATGTGCTTAATACGACCTGATAGTGTAGATTTAGTTTGGCTGAACATTATATGAGACCATAATTATGAGGCTTAAATCATTCTGTGCGTTACCTCTATAAAATTAGTGTCAAATTACATATGAAGCAATTAAACCTCTTTAACAGAGTCTACATAGTGAAACCTCTATTGTTAAACATAGTTACATAGTTACATAGTAATTAAGGTTGAAAAAAGACTTTCAGTCCATCAAGTTCAACCTGTTAAGATCTCCTCTGATCTGCAATATGCGGATTAGTTATTAATTAAATTATTGATTAAATAATTATTAATAGTATAGTATTGGAGAATGAATAAAGAGTTAGTCCATCAAGTTCAACCTTTTAAGATCTCTATTGATCTTTTTAATTTGGACTATTTATTATTATTGTTAATTGTTAATTATTGTTAATTGATCCAGAGGAAGGCAAACATAAAAAAAAACCCATTGAAACTTTGCCAATTGTCTCATAAGGGGAAAAAAAGCAAAATTCCTTCCTGACCCCAGAAACTGGCGATCAAATTTCTCCCTGGATCAATATTCCTTCGCTAGTTATCTAGGATAGCCTTGAATGCCCTCTTTATTCAGAAATATATCTAACCCCTTTTTGAAGTTGTCTATCGAATTCGCTGTCACCACCTCCTTTGGTAGAGAATTCCACAGTTTAACCACCCTAACTGTGAAGAACCCTTTTCTTTGTTTAAGGTGAAATCTTTTTTCCTCTAACCTCAACGGATGTCCTCTTGTCAGTTGAAAATCTCTTGCTACAAAAAGCTCACTTGACAAAGCCTTATATGGACCCTGGATGTATTTAAATAACGTAATCATATCTCCTCTTAGACGCCTTTTTTCTAGCGAAAATAAGTTTAATTTTGCTAGTCTTTCTTCATAACTTAGCCCCTCCATTCCCCTTATTAGTTTTGTAGCCCTTCTCTGTACTTTTTCCAGCTCTAAGATGTCTTTTTTGTGAGGTGGTGCCCAAAATTGTACTCCATATTCCAAATGAGGGCGTACTAGAGATTTGTATAGTGGCAGAATTATATCTTCTTCCCTGGCTTCTATACCCTTCCTAATACATGCTAATATTTTATTTGCCTTTGCAGCCGCTGCTTGGCTTTGAGCGCTGTTACCTAGGTGGTTGTCCACTAGTACTCCCAAATCCCTTTCAATATCTGATACCCCTAGATTTGCTCCATTAAGATTATAGATTGCTTGGCTATTTTTCCTTCCCAAATGCATAACCTTACATTTATTTGTATTAAATCTCATCTGCCATTTAGCCGCCCATTTCTCTAATTTATGCAAATCCTTTTGTAGGGAAAGTACATCATTATCTGATTTTATTACCTTGCACAACTTAGTGTCATCAGCAAAAATGGAGACACTACATTCGAGTCCTACTTCAATGTCATTAATAAATATGTTAAAAAGGAGAGGACCCAATACTGAGCCCTGAGGAACCCCACTTATCACATTAGACCAATCGGAGTATGTTCCATTTACAACAACCCTTTGCTTCCTGTCTTTTAGCCAGCTCTCGATCCATGAGCAGATATTTACTGCAATTCCTGTATCCCTTAGTTTGCTCACTAGTCTTCCATGTGGCACTGTATCAAATGCCTTTGAAAAATCTAAAAAGACTACATCCACTGAGTTGCCCTGATCCAAGTTCCTACTAACCTCCTCATAAAAACTAATTAGATTGGTCTGACACGACCTTTCCTTCATAAATCCATGTTGACTGCTACCTATGATCCTGTTCAAATAGACATATTCTTGTATTCTGTCCCTTATTAACCCTTCTAAAAGCTTCCCAACTACAGAAGTGAGGCTCACTGGTCTATAATTCCCCGGATTTGCTCTAGATCCCTTCTTAAATATAGGTATCACCTCTGCTTTTCTCCAGTCATCTGGTAGAGACCCTGTAGTGAGCGAGTCTTTAAAGATTAGATATAATGGTTTGGCTATTACAGAACCCAGCTCCCTCAGTACCCTTGGATGTATTCCATCAGGACCTGGGGCTTTATTAACATTTATTTTCTCCAACCTCTTTTGTATTTCTTCCTGCGTTAACCAATTATTTAGTGAAGGTAGTGTAGCCCCATTATGTTGCAGTGTCCCAACCACTGGTACCTCCCTTGTGTAAACCGAAGAAAAGAACCTATTTAGCTCATCTGCCTTTTCCTGGTCACTAATTATCAGATGGCCTGTGTCACATTGTAATGGTCCTATCGATTCCTTCCTGGCCTTCTTCCCATTAATATATTTATAAAATATTTTAGGGTTAGTCTTACTTTCCATTGCAACTGACTTCTCATTTTCTATTTTAGCCAGTCTAATAGCCCTTTTGCAAGCCTTGTTGATTTCCTTATAGTCACATAAAGATGCCTCTGTTCCCTCCTTCTTGTATAATTTAAATGCATACTTCTTTTTCCTCATCATGATCTTTAAGTCATTGTTAAGCCACATGGGATGTGATTTACTCCTATTTATTTTATTTCCACATGGTACATGCTGATGAGTATGTTTATTTAGTAAGGATTTGAATGTTGTCCATTTATTTTCAGTATTCTTCCCTGTAAGTTCTTTGTCCCAGTCTATATGTTGTATTGCTGCCCGTAGCCCATTAAAGTTAGCCCTTTTAAAATTTAGAGTTTTTGTTGGCCCCTTACAACTCTGTTTTTTGTATTCAATCTCAAATGAGACTGTGTTGTGATCACTGTTCCCCAAGGGTTCCCCTATTTTTACATTTGATATTATATCAATATTACTTGTGATGACTAAATCCAAGATGGCCCCATTTCTAGTAGGTTCTTGTATTACCTGGGCTAGATAATGATCCCTGAGTGTACTCAAGAACCTGCTCCCCTTAGCTGAGCTGCTGGTCTCGTTTATCCAGTTTATATCAGGGTAATTAAAGTCTCCCATTATTAGAACTTGCCCGTGCTTAGCTGCATTTCCAATCTGTAACAATAATTGTATTTCCTCACTTTCAGCTATATTTGGGGGTTTATAGCATACTCCCACCAATATGCATTTAGAATTAGCTCCTCCACTATTTAGCTCAACCCACAAGGATTCAATGATGCCGTTAGTGCCAGCATAAATATCTTCTCTAACTATAGGCTTAAATTCAGGCTTAACATAAAGACAGATCCCTCCTCCTCTTTTACCATTGCCCCTATCTTTCCTAAATAGGTTATAACCATCCAGATTAACAGTCCAGTCATGAGATTCATCCCACCATGTTTCCGTAATGCCTATTAAGCCCCATTTTTCTTGTACTGCTAATATTTCTAGCTCATCCATTTTCCCAGGCAAACTTCTTGCGTTTGCAATCATACACTTTATGTTGCTATGGCTCTGCTGATGTGAAGTGCCTGCCACTGTATTTGAGGCCCCTATTAATATCTCCCTACTTTCTATTGTAACCCTCCCCCCTTCTCCTCCCCCATGGGTAAATAATTCATCCCTTTCCCTCTCTACCCTATTTACCCCAATACTTCTATATAGTCCCTCCCCCCCACCTACAAGTTTAAAAACTCCCCCAGCCGTTCTACCATCCTATCCCCTAGCACAAAAGCGCCCTCATCATTAAGGTGCAATCCATCCCTGCTATAGAGATTGTACCCAAGTGAGAAGTCAGCCCAGTGCTCTAAAAACCCAAAACCCTCTGCACTGCACCACTTTTTTAGCCACGCATTAACCTCCCTAAGCTCCTTCTGCCTCCCTGGGCTAGCACGTGGCACTGGTAGTATCTCAGAAAATACTACCTTGGAGGTCCTTGCTTTAGGCTTATTCCCTAATTCTCTAAAATCATTCTTTAGGACGCTCCATCTTCCACTAACTTTGTCATTGGTACCAATGTGTACCGAGACCGCCGGTTCATTACCAGCCCCTCCCAATAATTTATCCACCCGATCCACAACATGCCGAACCCGAGCACCCGGGAGACAGCAAACTGTTCGATTGCTGGGATCTGGGTGACAAATTACCCTGTCTACCTTCCTAATAATAGAGTCCCCTACCACCAAAACCTGTCTGTTGCACTGCCTATTCTGCCCTCCCTCTTCTCCAGTAGAGCTGTTCGCCCGGCTGTTAGAGGGAACAGCTCTATCTGGCATTGCCATTCCTGAATGGACATCGCCAACAGTTTCACTCAATCTGGCAAATCTGTTGGTGTTTGACAACTCAGAACTGGCCTGCCTCCTCCTGTTCCCCCTGCTTCCCCTTGTAACTGTAACCCAGCTACCTCCCTGGCCATCCTCCCTAGCCCCAGCTCCTCCCTCCATACTAGGCCCAGCTAAACTGTGCTCCGTGAGCACCAATTCCCTTTCCAGTGGAGCAATATCACTAAGTGCTGCAATTCTCCTCTCCAGATCTTCAATTTGAGCTTCCAGAGAGGCCACATGCTCACACCTGTCACAGAGGTATGGACCCTGGATCATATGTTCCAGTAGTGCATACATTTGACAGGATGTACACTGAATAAGGTTGCCACTGGACTGACTCATAATTATTATTATTGTCTACGAAATTTCAGTGGGAAAAATAAAGAATATAATATAATATATTTATATAAAGTTTTCCTCCTTTGCACTATAAATCTGCCCTCCCTTTTCTTTGAAGGCCCTCCTTTTATTTAAACTCCTAGGCTTTTACTAGAATTGCACTTGATACTGAAAATGTTTGCAAGCTCACAAGTTCCCCTTCTCCTGTTTCTATTAACTTCTGCCTTCTCGCCTGGGCACAATTAGTGCACTCTGCAATTTATCAGCCTTTACTTGTAAGGTAAATCCACTTGTAAACAGGCCCCAAACCAGCTCACAAACCTTTTATACAAGTTTAACAGTCAAGCCACACCCCTCTCACCTGGGCACAATTAGTGCACTCTGCAGTTTATTAGCCTTTACTTTTTAAGGTAAATCCACTTGTAAACAGGCCCCAAACCAGCTCACAAACCTTTTATACAAGTTTAACAGTCAAGCCACACCCCTCTCACCTGGGCACAATTAGTGCACTCTGCAGTTTATTAGCCTTTACTTTTTAAGGTAAATCCACTTGTAAACAGACCCCAAACCAGCTCACAAACCTTTTATACAAGTTTAACAGTCAAGCCACACCCCTCTCACCTGAGCACAATTAGTGCACTCTGCAGTTTCTCAGCCTTTACTCTTTAAGGTAAATCCACTTAAAAAAAATATGTAAAAAAAAATACATAGATTCGGCCTATATGTAAATTTGGAAATTCTTATTAGCATAATATTTAAAAAGTTTCAACTTTATTTTCAATACCAAAAGTAAAGGCCTGGTCTTGTGAATAATTAACAATTATTACCGGGTAATAAATAATCCACATATTATAATGATCAGAGGAGATCTAAAAAGGTTGAACTTGATGGACTGGACGTCTTTATTAAACCTCAATTGCCATGGTACTATGTGATGTGTTAAAACAATTTATTCTAGTGGCGAATCCATCAATTGGTTATATGATCCTCCATTGTTTCGTTATTACATTAACTGTGGTGTTAGTGTTGGAGCTTTATTTCTTGGCTTTTTTTGACCTCCATGATATAATGTAAAATTGAGTGGCACTCAAGTTAGGAGCCACAGTTCCTATCCCAAAAAAAAGATTAATGAACAATAAATGAGGACATGTTGAAACGGATGATATGTATTTTGAAGATTGGATGAAGTGGAGTAGTTGTATATGACATGTGGTCGGTGTGAGGACTTAGGTGTTAGAAGAGATATAATGTGAGGAATTTAATGAGATGGAGCTGTCATCTTGGTAATTTGATTAGATTTGATGAGGTGGCATCTCAGACACGCGTTCAACCTAAAGGGCCTCATTCTATTATCGGCCGCAGCCGCTGCGGGGCCGCAAGGACCGGCCGCAAGCTATTCTGCTATTCTATTCCCTTACGGCCGGATGCTCCGGCAGGCTTGCGGCCGGTGCCTTGCTATCTCTTGCGGCCGATCGCGCCGGAGGAAAGCCTTTGATCTAAAACGGCCGCAAGAGATTTGCAATTCAATTGCTCCGGGAAACCTCTCTGCAAGGCTAAAAACGAGCCGCAGTTACTTGCAGGAAAAAGGTCTCGCTAGCACCAATTAAGCACATAAAATAGCTCAAATAAAGCCATCCTGCACTTTGAGAAGACTATAAAGGGATTTTAGGTGTTAGAAAAAATAGCACATAATTATCCTGTACTCAAATCCGTAAAATATTTCATTTTTAATATCCGTAAAATATACATGTAAAAAGTCCAGAGTGCTTGGAGCACCTCAGACACGCCCACGCCGCAGCCGGCAAATAAACAGTTAATTTGAACTCGGGTTTGGGCAGATGTGCAAGCTTGAGAGTGGGTTACTTTTAATCCTCATGTCCCCCAATATGATCCCTAGCATTTACAGAGCTGTACAGTGCAGGCTTGAATTTATTTTTGAGTTTTTATATTTCTGAGATTACGGCCGGTTCCAAGATATGCGGCCGGCCGTAAAAGGAGATCCTTGCGGGGCCGTATAATAGAATCGCGAGTTAACTGAACCCTCGCAAGGAATCGCAGCCTTACGGCCGATTTACGGCCGATAATAGAATGAGGCCCAAAGTATCTAAATACCTTGGGAACCCTAGTTCAGGAATCCAATTAAAGGGCTACTTAATTCAGCACAATTTGGAGCACCCACCAGTAAAGATCTCCTAAAAGAATGTTGAAATACCTTTTGAAGTTTTGAAATATGTGCATTGTTCACTGAGAATTCAATAAAGTAAAGTCTGTGTTTACATGAGTCACCAACATGCCCACTCCCAGACATACAGTTTAATCTCCATGTAGTGAGCAAAAAAAAAAAAAAAAGTTAACTCTCAACAAATCAATCTGTGCAGATCATGGAATGTTGGAATCATCTAAATTGGTCAGTTATGGATTAATGTTTGAAAGCATTCCTGAATTCAGGGAAAAAGAATCAATCAATGATCTCACCACACCCCTGCAGTCTGATATTAATCATGAAACACTGCGTAGGCAGAATAGACTGTGTTTGTAAAAAGACTTAAAACTTTTTAGCTGTTATTAGTGTACTTAAAAAATAATTTTAAGAGCACATAGGATGGCATAACCATATAACCGTAATCCATCCTGTGTATAAGTAAGTACAGAGCCAGGAAAGTGGATTTGCATCTTGCAATTTCTGTGCATGTGAGGAAGGGGAGGAATAAATCAAATACTAAACAAGTTTGTTATAAAATTCAGAAAATAAAGTATTTTACTGACAGAACAAAATAAAGAATAAAATAAACACTTATATTAAAACAAGCTATTCATAGTTCAAGAAATATCATTGCTTTTAATTTTGACATAAATATAAGCAGCCATATATAATTGTATAATTTATTAATTTGTAATTACTGTAGTTAGAACTAGAATCAAATTTAAAAATACTCAGAATACAGTAAACTCCCTGTTATCTGGCACCCACGGGTCTAAATGACCCTTAAACTCCCCAAATCCCCTCAAAATACCCATTAAAAGGCATTAGCACGCCATTTAGGCCCCCCCAAAAATGTAGAATAAAAAAGTTAGTATTAATTATCTCGAACTGCCGGATAGTGCTGGTTATGCCGGTTTAGCAGGAGTTTCTGTAGAATGGGGAATTGATGCCGGTTGTATGAAAGTGCAGGTTGGTTAGGTGCCGGATAACTGGGATTTTACTGTATTAGAAATCATGAGTAAATGAGAAGTTGTGTGTTGACCTTTGGTTCCCAAAACAGTCCCAATGGAACACCAGACACATCAGCATTTATCACTTGCATATTCAGCCATGATTATTAATCATTAATTGGGATCAACGCAAGTGATTACCACAGGGTAGAGGAAGTAAAGGATATAGAAATGGAGGTAATTGCTTGAGAAGCTGTGTCTAGGATGTATGGCGGATGGCAAATATGAGAAGGAAGACCAGGGAGTAAGAGGTTGCAGTGGCCAAGGCAAGAGCTAAAGATGGTTCTCAGTCAAGGAAATGGCTCATTTTTACTGTTTTCCTGAGGAAACAATGACATAACTTTTCCACAGACTTGATCTGAGAGAAGAATGTCAGGTGGGATTAGGAACTGAGGTCAAGAACAATCACAAAATGTGTGTTATTTGTAGTGGGTGACACAGATGGTGATGTGTTGTTGTTTTTTTAACAAATGGATATTTGCTCATTATTCCACTATGGGAGCAGTTATTTTGTTATTCAGTGTTCTCGCTTGATAGCTAAGGCCTCCATTTTGCAACACAGGCCCACATAGACCATACAAAGAATATGTAGCATATGGAAATAATAATATGTTTACTTTTTAGATAATTGAAAGTTGACTTTAACTTGCCTAATAATAAGAACTGAAAGGAGGAAGTGGTGTCATAAAATACTTTCAATATATTAAGGGGTTCACAGAAGATTGCATTTTTAATAAAAAGAGGAACACTAAATCAAACAACCATTAACAGTACTTAGAGACAGGGACTGATTAAGACATTGTAGCCCCCTGGGCTACGGTTACTGTGAGGCCCCCAGTAATATCGTATTGGGCATAAGTCACTTGACAAATGTTCATTCTTATATATCTTTACCTATACGTGGCGACTGCCAGCTATGGATTATCGCGCCAAGTGCTCGGAATGCAGCTACAGTCAACCATCTCCACAATGATACTCAATTGGAAGGGATGTGTCCTCTTCGGTGCTGTGATTCCTTTTTCCACAGTCCAACAGGAGACTTGGGCGAAAGGCTTATTATTCCTTACCCAGACATCCAATGTGTCACCGTGTGACCCGGCTCTGGTTCCTACAGATCTTCAGCTCTCTTGCCTCCCTCAGGTCCAGCCAGCGCAATGTCTGCCTGTTTATAGTTTTCCCGACTCCCACAAACTGTTTTAACTATGATCAAGAAGAAGGGTTTTTTCGAAATTTTCACCTTGTCCTTGAGGCCCGTGGGCCGCAGCCCTTAAAGCCCATGCCTTAATCCAGCCCTGCTTGGAGAGTTGAAGATTTCGGGCTAAATTAGTGAAAAAAATACTTTATATAAAAATTTGAAGAATTTAATTCCAATGTCCCAAGCGATGTGGAGCGTGGAACATTTCTCTGCACTCTCCCACTAAAATGTATAGTGTTTAAGCATATGTAGGTATTCTGCACATACAAAATGATTAACTTTAGTTTGATCACAATAAATTGAAAAGTTATTATTACTCATCTATGCTTTTTTTAAAGTTTGGCCAGTAGAGTGGCCATTTAATATATCGTAGATATTTACCTGCTTTCAGCCCATGGTTATAATATACTAGCGACTTGCCCGTCAAAAAATGATGGCAATATAATTGTAAGGCAGGAAATGCTGTTTGGTTCAGAGATTAATTTTGTTGGTTTTCCAAGATGCTTCGGTGCTCATTGCGAGCTTTGCGTTCAGCACCCTTGGCGCTCATTGCATGGCTGTTGGTTGTTTGTGTGCTATGAGCATTGTTTTTTTGTATTTTTTGTATGCTAATGAAATAATTAATAAAATAATAAATGAATATACTTTACCTATTTTGAAGTAATATATGCAGGAAGCATTGTGCAGAAGAGCTGGCAATCTGTTTTCATGTTGCTGCAGCATACAATGTGTGTTTTGAGTGCTGTGAAGCTGCTGTGTAAGTGTCAGCAATGTGTGCAATGTGTAGTGTAAATAGTGTGCGTGCGCAAGGAAAATCCGTTAGGGTAGCTGTGTACTTCCGGATTGTGTAAGTTAGTGTTGTAAAATGGCGCCTAATGTGTGGTACGCGGCTGTGGCTGATTTGGTGTCCTTGTTCTTGGATCGCGTCCGTCTTTTTCAGAAAATCCATATATGATTGGTGGTGTTTTGCGTCTTTAGGGTCCTGTAGCCTCGTTTTAGTTTTTTTCAGCAGCCATTTTTTCTCTTGCTTAGGGGATTTTCGAGTGTCTAAACTCTTGAATTTCGAGTGAAATTGAGGTGTAACTTAAGTTTCTGAGGTCCTGGGTGTCCCCCCTTGCTGTGGGTAAGCTTTTTATGTATTTCTTGTTTGTATTTCTTTTATAATAAGATATTATAAATATAAAATAATATACTTTTATTATAAGGTCGTATTTTTGCGAGGTAGCAATGTTTTTTTTTTAAGTCCCGCGTCTCGGGTTTGTTTCTTATAAGTCTGTAAATTTTGCGAGGTCCGCAGTTGCTGGCAAAGAGCGGCTTCGGCTATACGAGCCCGCAGCGTTAGCAACGACCCGCTTGCTCACAACTATATATGTTATGCTCAAGCATGCAAAAGGGTCACACACTTGTGGGTGCTCACACCAGGACAGTGATGAGTATTTACACCCACATTGCATGAATCATTAAAATAATATCTGTAATTAAATCCAAAATGATCTTGCATTTAAGTCCAAGGTGATCATGACAAGAGGGATCATGGACAACAGAGTAGGATGAAGAAAATGTGGATAGCAAGTAACGAGTATATGCTTAAATACTCTTAGAGTTTGACCTGGCAGTGGCATCTGAGTATTAGAGTTTGACGCCCCCACACTAGACAAAATTAAACGATAAAATACTTTCATTGACATATGTTGTTAATAAATTTAACGTGTATGTGGTCTCACACGCCCCATTTTTACACCATTCTATTCATATCTTTGTGTTTACACTCACCTCCCTGGTACTAATACATCAACAAGGCTTTAAAAAGCTGAATAAATAACTAAGCTAACTCATTCATTTATTGCGTTTAACAGATGTACGTGTGACTTCTCAGGTAAACATTTTAATAAATCAAATTATTTATTTGCAAATTAATTTTTTTATTATGCCAGACATTCTTGCACATATTTATTACAGCACGCCATAAATAAAAGTATTTATAAATGTGCTGCAATGCCATATTGGCAAGCTTTCTATGTCTATAAATAATTATAGCACAGGTTCCATCTTGTTCTGTTACTGAGGCTCCAAGTAAATCACAATGAAGACAATTTGTGTCTGGGCACTTTATTGGTCTGAACCACTCTTGGTCTGAAACCACCCTCGAGCATACAATGTATGATTGAGGAAAAATCTTTTAAAGTATATTAATGTCATGAATAAAGTCAGCTAAAAACCCATTTGAGGTGTAGGTAATTTCCTGAAGCACAATGTATTTTACTGTTGTTTATCTTAAATATCTCTTATATATATTGTATCTGTCATCTGCATAGGCATATGGACTTGCTAATGGTACTGTGCGCTCCAGATGTGGACTCACTAATGAGGCGCAATAGTCCAAAATATATGTGGTTTGCAGTTACATGGAGAGTAGTCTTGTCTGCCAATTTGATTTTGCATGTATAAAATGTGTTTCTGTGCTTTAAAAGGAAACTTTGCGAATGTAACTACTCTATTTACTCAGATCAAGTGACCCCGAGCGGTTAGATTCACTTCTGGGTATATGTATTGTTTCAACAATACAAAGCCAGATGAGCAGATGATAACATCAAACTTTTCATCCAATTTGAGTTTTCATCCCATCATATACATGTCAAAATATGCTATGTATTGGAAGCCACTATCCATCACCTCTTTTCCAAAGGAGAGTGGTGTCTAAAGTGCCATTGCGTCTACTGGACACATGACAACTAGTGATGTCGCGAACATAACATTTTCGGTTCGCGAACCGCGAACGCGAACCGCCGCAAATGTTCGCGACCGGCGAACCGCCATAGACTTCAATGGGCAGGCGGATTTTAAAACCCACAGGGACTCTTTCTGGCCACAATAGTGATGGAAAAGTTGTTTTAAGGGGACCAACACCTGGACTGTGGCATGCCGGAGGGGGATCCATGGCAAAACTCCCACGGAATTACATAGTTGATGCAGAGTCTGGTTTTAATCCATAAAGGGCATAAATAACCTAACATCCCCCTCCATCATCATCCTCCCCTGCATCTCTTACCCCCTCCCTCATCATCCTCCCCTGCGTCTCTTCCCCCCCTTCCTCATCACCCTCCCCTGTGTCTCATCCCCCCTCCCTCATCATCCTCCCACCTCCCTTATCATCCTCCCCTGTATCTCTTTACCCCTCCATCATCATCCTCCCCTGTGTCTCTTCCCCCCTCCATCATCATCCTCCCCTGTGTCTCTTTCCCCCCTCCCTCATCATCCTCTCCTGTGTCTCTTTCCCCCCTCCCTCATCATCCTCCCCTGTATCTCTTTACCCCATCCCTCATCATCCTCCCCTGTGTCTCTTCCCCCCTCCATCATCATCCTCCCCTGTGTCTCTTTCCCCCCTCCCTCATCATCCTCTCCTGTGTCTCTTTCCCCCCTCCCTCATCATCCTCCCCTGTGTCTCTTTTCCCCCTCCATCATCATCTTCCCCTGTGTCTCTTCCCCCCTCCCTCATCATCCTGCCCTGTGTCTCTTTCCCCCCTTCCTCATCACCCTCCCCTGTATCTCTTTACCCCCTCCCTCATCATCCTCCCCTGTATCTCTTTACCCCCTGCATCATCATCCTCCCCTGTGTCTCTTTCCCCCCTTCCTCATCATCCTCCCCTGTGTCTCTTCCCCCCTCCATCATCATCCTCCCCTGTGTCTCTTTCCCCCCTCCCTCATCATCCTCCCCTGTCTCTCTTTTCCCCCTCCCTCATCATCTTCCCCTGTGTCTCTTCCCCGTCCCTCATCATCCTCCTCTGTGTCTCTTTCCCCCCTTCCTCATCACCCTCCCCTGTATCTCTTCCCCCCTCCCTCATCATCCTGCCCTGTGTCTCTTTCCCCCCTTCCTCATCACCCTCCCCTGTATCTCTTTACCCCCTCCCTCATCATCCTCCCCTGTATCTCTTTACCCCCTCCCTCATCATCCTCCCCTGTGTCTCTTCCCCCCTCCATCATCATCCTCCCCTGTGTCTCTTTCCCCCCTTCCTCATCATCCTCCCCTGTGTCTCTTCCCCCCTCCATCATCATCCTCCCCTGTGTCTCTTTCCCCCCTCCCTCATCATCCTCCCCTGTCTCTCTTTTCCCCCTCCCTCATCATCTTCCCCTGTGTCTCTTCCCCGTCCCTCATCATCCTCCTCTGTGTCTCTTTCCCCCCTTCCTCATCACCCTCCCCTGTATCTCTTTACCCCTCCCTCATCATCCTCCCCTGTATCTCTTTACCCCCTCCCTCATCATCCTCCCCTGTGTCTCTTCCCCCCTCCATCATCATCCTCCCCTGTGTCTCATCCCCCATCCCTCATCATCCTCCCACCTCCCTCATCATCCTCCCCTGTATCTCTTTACCCCCTCCCTCATCATCCTCCCCTGTGTCTCTTTGCCCCCTTCCTCATCATCCTCCCCTGTGTCTCTTCCCCCCTCCATCATCATCCTCCCCTGTGTCTCTTTCCCCCCTCCCTCATCATCCTCTCCTGTGTCTCTTTTCCCCCTCCCTCATCATCTTCCCCTGTGTCTCTTCCCCGTCCCTCATCATCCTCCCCTGTGTCTCTTTCCCCCCTCCCTCATCATCCTCCCCTGTATCTCTTTACCCCCACCCTCATCATCCTCCCCTGTGTCTCTTTGCCCCCTTCCTCATCACCCTCCCCTGTGTCTCATCCCCCTCCCTCATCATCCTCCCACCTCCCTCATCATCCTCCCCTTTATCTCTTCCCTCCTTCCCTCATCATCCTGCCCTGTGTCTCTTTCCCCCCTTCCTCATCACCCTCCCCTGTATCTCTTTACCCCCTCCCTCATCATCCTCCCCTGTATCTCTTTCCCCCCTCCCTCATCATCCTCCCCTGTGTCTCTTCCCCCCTCCATCATCATCCTCCCCTGTGTCTCTTTCCCCCCTTCCTCATCATCCTCCCCTGTGTCTCTTCCCCCCTCCATCATCATCCTCCCCTGTGTCTCTTCCCCCCCTCCCTCATCATCCTCCCCTGTGTCTCTTTTCCCCCTCCCTCATCATCTTCCCCTGTGTCTCTTCCCCATCCCTCATCATCCTCCCCTGTGTCTCTTTCCCCCCTTCCTCATCACCCTCCCCTGTATCTCTTTACCCCTCCCTCATCATCCTCCCCTGTATCTCTTTACCCCCTCCCTCATCATCCTCCCCTGTGTCTCTTCCCCCCTCCATCATCATCCTCCCCTGTGTCTCATCCCCCCTCCCTCATCATCCTCCCACCTCCCTCATCATCCTCCTCTGTATCTCTTTACCCCCTCTCTCATCATCCTCCCATGTGTCTCTTTGCCCCCTTCCTCATCTCCCTCCCCTGTGTCTCATCCCCCTCCCTCATCATCCTCCCACCTCCCTCATCATCCTCCCCTTTATCTCTTTACTCCCTGCCTCATCATCTTCCCCTGTGTCTCTTCCCCGTCCCTCATCATCCTCCCCTGTGTTTCTTTCCCCCCTTCCTCATTACCCTCCCCTGTATCTCTTTACCCCTCCATCATCATCCTCCCCTGTATCTCTTTACCCCCTCCCTCATCATCCTCCCCTGTGTCTCTTCCCCCCTCCATCATCATCCTCCCCTGTGTCTCTTTGCCCCCTTCCTCATCTCCCTCCCATGTGTCTCATCCCCCTCCCTCATCATCCTCCCACCTCCCTCATCATCCCCCCCTTTATCTCTTTACCCCCTCCCTCATCATCTTCCCCTGTGTCTCTTCCCCGTCCCTCATCATCCTCCCTTGTGTCTCTTTCCCCCTTCCTCATTACCCTCCCCTGTATCTTTTTACCCCTCCATCATCATCCTCCCCTGTATCTCTTTACCCCCTCCCTCATCATCCTCCCCTGTGTCTCTTCCCCCCTCCATCATCATCCTCCCCTGTGTCTCATCCCCCCTCCCTCATCATCCTCCCACCTCCCTCATCATCCTCCCCTGTATCTCTTTACCCCCTCCCTCATCATCCTCCACTGTGTCTCTTTGCCCCCTTCCTCATCACCCTCCCCTGTGTCTCATCCCCCCTTCCTCATCATCCTCCCACCTCCCTCATCATCCTCCCCATTAACTCTTTACCCCCTCCCTCATCATCCTCCCCTGTGTCTGTTTCCCCCCTCCCTCATCATCCTCCCCTGTGTCTGTTTCCCTCTCCCACATCATCCTCCCCTGTCTCTCTTTCCCCCTCCTTCATCATCCTCCCCGCTCCCTTGATGATAAGGGGGGGAAGAGACACAGGGATAAGTGTGAGGGGTGTTAGGGTAAGGGGTGTTAGGGATAAGGGTGAGGGGGTTAGCTGTTAGGGTGAGGGGTGTTAGGGATACGTTTGAGGGGTGTTAGGGTGAGGGGTGTTAGGGATAAGTGTAAGGGGTGTTAGGGTTAGGGTGAGGCGTGTTAGGGATAAGTGTGAGGGGTGTTAGGGTTAGGGTGAGGGGTGTTAGGGCTAAGTGTGAGGGGTGTTAGGGTTAGGTGTTAGGGTTAGGTTTTATGGATAAGTGTGAGGGGTGTTAGGGTTAGGGTGAGGGGTGTTAGGGATAAGTGTAAGGGGTGTTAGGGTTAGGTGTTAGGGTTAGGTGTTAGGGATAAGTGTGAGGGGTGTTAGGGTTAGGGTGAGGGGTGTTAGGGATAAGTGTGAGGGGTGTTTGGGGTTAGGTGTTAGGGTTAGGTGTTAGGGATAAGTGTGAGGGGTGTTAGGGTTAGGGTGAGGGGTGTTAGGGATAAGTGTGAGGGGTGTTAGGGTTAGGGTGAGGGGTGTTAGGGATAAGTGTGAGGGGTGTTAGGGTTAGGGTGAGGGGTGTTAGGGATAAGTGTAAGGGGTGTTAGGGTTAGGTGTTAGGGTTAGGTGTTAGGGACAATTGTGAGGGGTGTTAGGGTTAGGGTGAGGCGTGTTAGGGATAAGTGTGAGGGGTGTTAGGGTTAGGTGTTAGGGTTAGGTGTTATGGATAAGTGTGAGGGGTGTTAGGGTTAGGTTGAGGGGTGTTAGGGATAAGTGTAAGGGGTGTTAGGGTTAGGTGTTAGGGTTAGGTGTTAGGGATAAGTGTGAGGGCTGTTAGGGTTAGGGTGAGGGGTGTTAGGGATAAGTGTGAGGGGTGTTAGGGTTAGGGTGAGGGGTGTTAGGGATAAGTGTAAGGGGTGTTAGGGTTAGGTGTTAGGGTTAGGTGTTAGGGATAAGTGTGAGGGGTGTTAGGGTTAGGGTGAGGGGTGTTAGGGATAAGTGTAAGGGGTGTTAGGGTTAGGTGTTAGGTGTTAGGGATAAGTGTGAGGGGGGTTAGGGTTAGGGTGAGGGGTGTTAGGGATAAGTGTAAGGGGTGTTAGGGTTAGGTGTTAGGTGTTAGGGATAAGTGTGAGGGGGGTTAGGGTTAGGGTGAGGGGTGTTAGGGATAAGTGTAAGGGGTGTTAGGGTTAGGTGTTAGGGATAAGTGTGAGGGGTGTTAGGGTTAGGGTGAGGGGTGTTAGGGATAAGTGTAAGGGGTGTTAGGGTTAGATGTTAGGGTTAGGTGTTAGGGATAAGTGTGAGGGGTGTTAGGGTTAGGGTGAGGGGTGTTAGGGATAAGTGTGAGGGGTGTTAGGGTTAGGGTGAGGGGTGTTAGGGATAAGTGTGAGGGGCGTTAGGGTTAGGGTGAGGGGTGTTAGGGATAAGTGTAAGGGGTGTTAGGGTTAGGTGTTAGGGTTAGGCATTAGGGATAAGCATGAGGGGTGTTAGGGTTGGGTGCTAAGGTGAGGGTTAGATGATGATAAGGGGGGGAAGAGACACAGGGGTGTCCTTGCAGCAGAGATCAAAAGTTCTTCAGGACTGTATTGCACACTGTTTACAGTAGCCTAGCTATGGTTTTCCCTATTGATGCAGTATCACCTACACTCAGCTTCCTCTCAGTAAGACTGCAAGTTAGTTATGATTCCAAAATGGCTGCTGTCCATGAGTTAGAAGGCTCTGGAAGGGAGTGTATGCTGCTGATTGGCTGGAATGTGTCTGCTGACTGTGACATGCAGGGTCAAAGTTTGCTCAATGATAAAGTATAGGGGGCGGGTCGAATATCGCATATGTTCGCAGTTCGCCGCGAACGCGAACATGATATGTTCGCCGGGAACAGACCGCCAGCTAACTATTCGGGACATCTCTAATGACAACATTTTGTTTACATTTTAGAAACTTTGATTTGGTTCCAATTCAATTTAGATTGTAGGTTAATGCTATCCAAAACATGTAGCCAGATATATTATTATAGTTTATTTGTAATGCGCCAACATATTCCGTAGCACTAGATTTAACAAAGTGTGAATTGTATGTTATAATACGTAGGCACTTCTTGTGAACGTCTGGTAAAGAATTTGTAAAGACTTACATACATCTGCATCCATTTGTAGAGTATTTGGCCCATGTGTGCTTTAGGCATTATATATGTCACTTACCTTAATGATGTCACCAGTAACTGTGTTGTCACAAAAAAATACATGGACATGCACACACGTGAGCGTGTGTTGCCGATACAAGATAGCAAGATGAACGTCTTGATATGAAGGACTTACTGTTAATTTCAAAATGGTGGGGAATGGAAAGCCTAAATCTTGAGAGAGTAGTGTCATCTCTTTATTTTAATAATATATTAATATAACAAAATGATATAATTTGGAATATTGATGAAACTACATTTTTTCTAAATTCAATAGTCCTTTAAATATGTTTGAATATCATAGCTGATTAACTTCCATTAAACCCATTCTTCCATACAGTTACTGCCATCTTCTAGATTTTAGAAAACGGACTCTTAGTCTTTCATGTTTTGAGATTCTTTCCTGCACTTTGTTGAATCACTATGCCAGATGCTTATTATTAAATATTTATCTTACATTCATATAAGTCATTACTAAGTTTATTACACATAGGACAAGGAGACCACTATGCTTTCAGAGAATTCTTAAGACTGATATGTTGATCCACAAGGTAACCCATGACGTACAGTAACTTACTAAGATCTTTTCCAGAATGTTAGACTCATTAATCAATTTTATTTCTGTGTTAAGGAAAAATATATGCTGTAAACAAGCTAGGATCTATCTAACTGTGAACTCTAACTGTGAACTCAACTCTAACTCTACATGAAAAGGAATGATCTCATTGTTGTGAGTTAGTTACTAAATGCATGCGCTCTTAGAATAGCTCCTGTACCACTCCCTTCCTTGAGTATATTAAGAAGAACACCCACTGTATCTCTTATCTCGGAGTACCATATGTTACACAAATAGACAACTATTGACAAAACATAGCCAAAATAGCAATGTTGAAGTGAGGTTTAATATTTAATAAGATAAAACAGAGCGGTTTCTGAAGGTAGAAGGCAGGCGGCCAACAGTGTGTGAAATAGAAATAAGTCTGAAAATCAGCAACTGACATTGAAATGACAAATTTTAGACGTAATACAGAATGGTTATTTATTTATTTTTTTTCAAATAGCAAAAGTGAAAAGAAAGCATAAAAACGAATGCTTGTTTAAGTATAAATAAACACACAATAACTTTAGGAATTTACTTGTTGTTCCTACATCTTCCAGATGCAAACTTCCACAATTCTTTCTTAGAAGCACATTGTATTAGAAGATGTTTTCAACCCAAATATAAATTAGAGTAATGATATTAAGGAATTAAAGCCAGATTGCCACCAACAAATTTTTTTTCAATATATTTACTCACATTATTATAGTTCACTTTCTTGCCACTAAGGTGAATACATTTTTGATATCTGATTGTTGCCTCGTTCTCCATCCTACTGGGTGCATTGTTTATTTGTGGCGATGGGAAGCTCTACTTTGCTTCAGAAAAGTGCCAAATTGTAAATAAGGAACCACTTATCCATTGTTTGCACTGTTCTGTAGTAAAGCAGATTATACAACATTATGATAGCTATGTTGTTGTTGTTGTTTAGTTGTTCAGTCATGCCTGTCATGCCTGAGTCTCCATAACCCTATGGACCACAGCACTTCTCGCTCCTCTCTTGAATGATGCCACTGCTCTGGATCTCTGCTCTGTGCTGCTACTTGCTGGAAGCTTAGTATTAGATTAAAATCGTACCCAAATGCAGTGTTTCTGTTGGTAGGTATCAGATGTAAGTAATGTAAGTACTTCTGGAGGTGTGGATTTTTTTGTAAAATAAAATATATCTGTAAACCGTAGCACTTAGCCGCTGCAAGCCTCGCAAAGCTAAATACACCCCCAAAAAATCCAAAAACATCACAGACAGCATGGGGCAACAGCCAGGACGTCTGTGAGTGAGGTGGAATGCAAATTTAACTTGATTTAGATGATTTTCGCCACACGAGAATCACCTAAGAGAGGATTTTTTTTAAAAATATAAACAGCATGTGTTTTTTTTTTCCCATTATCAGAATTAGCTATTTTAAAGGTTACACCTGAAAAATGAACATAATAGCCCTTTAAGAGTAACATCAGATGCTCGTATCCACCCAAAATATGCTCAGTGGGTTAGGGGAGCTTTGTCTAACAGATACCTGCAACATTTTCAGACACAAAGTCTTCCAACACAATGATCTCCATCATCTGGTGACTTATTAAAGAAATTTCAATGGACAGCAATCTTTTTGATCTAACAGCATATAAAATATTATTATTTCTTCTCTTATCAAATTAAATTTTTCTAAAAACTCTTTAGACCTATCTCTTAGCCAATCCCCCACCTCCTCCTCTTAAAGGCATATTTAAGTTTCATGGATTATAAATGCATCCGATAAAGGAGAATCTGTTTCTGTGTATGAAAATATTTTGTGCATGAAACAAATCCCAAAATAAATACTTTTAAAAGAACAGGTCTGCATAGTTATAACTATGGTATTCCCAGTAGTAACATACAGATGTGAGAGCTGGACCATAAAGATGGCTTAGCGCCGTAGAATTGACGCCGTTGAATTGTGGTGTTGGCGAAAACCACTTACAGTCCCTTAGACTGCAATAAGATCCAATACATCAGTACTTCAGGAAATCCAGACAAACTGTTCACTAGAAGGTATGATCATGGTGCTGAAGCTCATATTTGATGGCCATATCATGAAACAGCAAAGATTGAAAGCACATGAAGTAGGGGACCACGGAGGCGGAGATAGATGAGGTCACTGAAGCAATGAACATGAACTTGATGGTGCTCAGAGGAGGAGCAGTGACTGAGAAATGTACCTGGTTTGCTGCGGTCCATCGAGTCACGGAGAGTTGGACTTGACTGAACGCTAAACAACAACAAAGT
This sequence comes from Discoglossus pictus, assembly GCA_027410445.1. Taxonomy (NCBI): domain Eukaryota; kingdom Metazoa; phylum Chordata; class Amphibia; order Anura; family Alytidae; genus Discoglossus; species Discoglossus pictus. The sequence goes on along the minus strand of CM050170.1, from coordinate 181,132,042 downwards.
TTGATAAATCTATTGAGTTTGAAAGTTAACACCTTTGGAAATCCCTGCAAAAATTAGCATAAAATTCTTAATTTGTTTTGGCCAATCACAGGAAGCTAATACATTGTTTCAATCTGTGATGACAGTATGTGCAGCAAAACATCATGGGATGTGTAGTCCCCGGCGCAACGAAGTAAGGAGGAGCCCAGACATTACTGAGGTGAATCTCTGCGTTGCGCTGCTGTTGGCTTGAAGGTTAATATAAGGTTAAAATGTGTACCCAGATGTAGGGTTTCTATTTGTAGGTACACTGTGCCAATGTAGGTAGCTCTGTGGGTGTGGAAAACAAATTCTGTTTAAATAAAATAAATCTTTAAGTGTATAGAATGACTCCATGTATATGATATAAGCAGCATGAGTCAGATCAGAAAAAACCATATACCTTATCATGGTGGAACAAATACTCATTTGAAGGCTGTTACTCTAATTTTTGAAACTACACATAATATCTAATATTTCTGCTATAAATTATTAAATAGGAATTGTACTAATGATCAACACATAATTAAAATAACTAGCTCATTTTGTGAGGACATTACAAAAATCCTATTAAATGTTATTATACTTTAGACGCCTGCTCTACTTATAGAGTACAAGTTCACCTCATTCGACTCATTCTTCTCTCTTTCTTACAGATTATCTTCTTATGACCAATGGAATATCACCATCAATAAAGAACATTTCTCCTAATTATTAGATGTATCAGTCCGAAGGATGGAGGTCAATGTACCTTATATAGCAAAGAACCTAATAACTCTCCCGTTTGCTTTGTTTACTAAAACTCTCCTACAAACTCTTCTAAGTAGCTATATCCGTGCGTGTATGTCAACTTGTCTTATTTGTAAAATTCCACTGTGTATGTGTAATAATTTACTGATATTTCTAGTGCGGCACTCCGAGAACCTTCCAAACAAAGCAAGCAGAACATATTTCTCTATGATATGATAAGATTTTTTTTTTTGCATTTCCATCTAATGAGACATAGCCAAGAAAGTATTTGAGATGGTTGTTCAGCTATACAAATCAAAAGTTGTAAAATCAATATTTCAGTTATTTGATATTCCAGCTGTGGAGGTAATACAGATTTCAGCTTCGAATGCCGCCCTCTGTAATTGCCTGCTCACGAGTCGGTCTCAGCTGAAACAAGCTGGCCTTCTTTAATATGACATTTGATAGATTAGTTAAGATTTTTAGCTCAAAAGTTTTTCGGCTCTGAAAGAAATAGATGAAACGTCCTTAAAGAAAACAGCGGTAGTAACTAGGAAATTATTGTCACCTGGTATGCAATGGCACAGGGGTGTAGGAGCCAGAATAAATCTGGAGGGATACAGCTTATTGTATACACAGGCCGTAAAATAGCTTATATATCACATATTATAATTGTCCAACTACGAGACGTCGTCAGGCTGTTTGCGTGGTGCGTACGACTCGTGTAGCGAGCTGTATGCGCTCATTTCTAGGCTAGCCGTTAAACTCGGAGCACTAAGGCAATAAGCGTCAAAGGCGAGACGCAAAAAATTACAAGATTAGCGGCCGAACCAAAACCCCAAAAAACGAGCCTTGCGTAGCGATGCTAGCCGTTAAACCCGGAGCACTTAGGCAATAAGCGAGGAAAGGTGCTTATTGCCGGCGAGCCTCGCATAGTTAGGAGAGACGTTAAACTCGAAGCACTTAGCTGGACTTAGCAAACAAAATATGAGATGAAAAAATACGAGACGCGGGACTTAGAAAAAAAAGATACGAGAAGCAAAAAATTACGAGATTAGCGGCCGAACCAAAAACCCCCAAAACACACTAACTGCACCTAAAAAAATTACAAAAACATCACAGACAGAATGGGGCAACAGCCAGGACGTCTGTGAGTGAGCTGGAATGTGAATTTAACTTGATTTAGACGATTTTCCCAACACGAAAATCGCCTAAGCGAGGAAAAAAATCGCTGCCGAAAAAAATGAAAATAAGACTACACGACCCTGGACAGTGCAAAACACTGCGAAACGCGTAGCACTTTACACATCCCACTACGACCTACACAATACACTATTACAAAAGCCGGAAAAATGCTCACGAGACGCGTAACACATTAATATCATTACGACTATACAATCCCGCTTTACACAATAAACCAACGGCTTTACCTCGCGCACGCAGACTATTTAGAATGTACGCTTCAAACATTCATTACACTTTATAAGCAGGGCACCAACACTCACAATGTATATTGTATGAAGACGCAAAATACAAACAGATTGTTAGCTCTTCTGCCTATTGCTCGCTGCATATATCAAATATAAATAATTAAAGTATATTAATTTATTGAATAAATCATTAATTATTACTTAATTCATTCATTGAATAAATAATTTATTATTAGTTAACTACATATACATAGAAATATATATCTCTCAGAGGACCAAAAGTACACGAGGCTCGCAATGAGCTCCGAAGGCACTCATGGTGAGGCATGCGATGAGCGACGAAGGCGCTCAGCACAAGCCTCCAATGAGCGCCGAAGGTCCTGAGGCCCGCAATCAGCACCAAAGGCACTCATTGTGAGGCCTTTGGCGCTCATCGCAAGCCTCGCAATGAGCGCCGAAGGTCCTCACAGTAGAAAACGGTTTCAATTATGTCTCAAACAGCATTCCCATGGCTTCACATTTTATTGCCCTGGGCAAGTCTCTAGTCGCTAGTATATATATATATATATATATATATATATATATATAAATATATATATATATATATAGCTGTGTAATGCATAAGCTTAAAGGAAGCCATGTTTGATAATGGCTATGGATTGAAGAGTGAGGCATTTGTGGGCACAGCTTCAGCTTCCCAGAAGGCAGTGTAATAACTTTTTATAAAAAAATAATAATTTTTCTCTGAATTCTGTGCTGGAAGCAGGTTTTTTTAACTTGCTTTAGACATTCAAATGTGAACACAGATGTACTATTTATTTACTAAATGGAAGGTTTCTAGATTTCACTAGGAATATAATATACCTATGTAATTTTGTATATTTTATTTTATTAAAAAGTGCTTAAAAGCTGATTTTTTTCCACCTAAATACTTACAAATTGTTCCTAATTGTTTTTTCCCTCTGCAGCTCTCGAAGACAGTGTACACCTAATTAAAGGGGCTGCCCTGTCTCATAGCAACCAATCAGTGGCAATATTCTGCAACATGCTCCTTAAGAGATGTCACGGATGGGCTAATTTGAAACAGCGCAATTCACACTCTGTATTCATGAGCTATGGGTTCCTTGGTAGCCCAGTGGTTAGGATGCAGACACTTTCACCACAGCATCCTGCGTTCGAATCCAGCCAGGAAACCAAGAGGTCACACTGGTTAGTATTTAGATGGAAGACCACCTGGGATTACTGGGAGCTGTATGGAGAAGGAACTGGCAACCCACTACAGTATCTCTGCCATGAAAACCAAGTGGATCAGCATGGTGTGTTGTCCATGAGGTCATGGAGAGTCAGACACAACTGAGCAACACCATTTACATTCATGAGCTGCATAAGCTACAGAGGGTAGATGCAAAACAGGTACAAATTGTATGATTTTAGGTAGAAAAAAACAAAACTTTTAAACACTTAATAAAATAAAGTACATATGTAAATATATACACAGGTATATTATATTCCTAGCGAAATCCAGACACCATCCATGTCCCTTTTAATGGTTACATATAGATTAAATCATATAGGACATGAAAGTGTAATGGCATTGGTCAATCCAAGGCAACATAGACTAGTACTGAAGGGTCTCCAATATATTACCTACCCAGAATATAAATGCTCTACTAGTCGCATATACTCTATCAAAGAGCATGAGCTGGAGAAGCAGTATCCCACCATTAATTATGAACAAAATGTTGGTTAGAGATTCTTCCACTCACACCAAAATTAGCTAAACCATTAATTACAAACACATGGAAGAGTAGAAAGAACAACGTCATGTATGACACATACTATCTCTATGTATTCATACTATCTCGATGAGTCATACTATCTCTATGTATTCACTTAACAGGTTAAATACCCAGGGCACACAATTAAAATGATTGCAGAGAGGAAACAGTCCATAATACGAATGAAGGAAATGATGTCATGTCCTAGTCTAAAAGTACAATTCAAGACCTAATCTAGATAATGTGTCATAGTGTGACCTGTGTGGGAATATTGTTTTAATTTGAACCATCAAAATACTATTTTACTCAAACATATATCCTTATCCCCTCTGCATAAATACATAACAACTCTCACTACGTAAAAATAACAACTTTCTATACACCATCATTATAACAACTCTTTAAAACCTACCATTTAAAAATATTTTCATCTTGGGCACCAAGAAGTCTTCAACCAGTCTTGCATCTGAAACTGTATATTCAGAAACCTTACAATATTACTGCTTGCTGTCAAATTCCTTGTTATTAAGAAGGGCAAAGCTTGCAAACCAAAGCCCCGTCTCCAATGTCTTAAAATATATTTGAAATGTTAGGTCAGGGTGTCCTAGACAGGGCATTCGTTTAAGGACACCAAAGCCTTTCCAGTTTCTAAGATATACACTTTCAAATATAACCTCAACCTTTTTGGCTTTGGTAATTGGACTGAAAAAGTGGTTATTTGTATCTTGTCACAGTGGGATCATTAGGACAAAATACTTAATTTATACTAATTTACACAGCAATTCTTTTCATTTGGATATATTGATCCATAGCATTCATTATCACAATACGATTTTATGTTTTTTAATTCCAGCTCACCATTGTTAGTTATACAGTAGTTGTCCCCCTGGTCATAACATAGTTTTCTCCTAGATGAATGAGTACTTATATGAAGGTCATATGTATATATATATATATATATATATATATATATATATATATATATATATATATATTAGTAGTGTGGCCTGTTTTTTAAATGATACACATACAAACTGACTGCAGAAACACCCTTACTAGCGCTGAAGTTGCTATTCGGTTCTCAGGTAAAAAACAAACACATAGCCACATTAAATTCTAAGCTTGTATGTGCAACGTGAGACTGCAAAGGCTGTGAGCTTGAAATTTTGCATATTTCCAATGCTATTAAATTAGAACATGCTGCGAGCTAGGGGCTTGAGAGAAGTTCACGGCCACTCATTTTCCGCTCTTTGGATGTGCGGCAGAGTGTGATCAAATAGTTAAACTCAGTTACGAGTTTAGATGGAGCCAATGGAAACAGAGATCGTCAGAATTATGTCACTGAAAAATAGAGATGGGATTTCAGTCTTTCGGGGTTCTATCATGAGTTACAATTTTACACGTTAGCGAAATGTAATGTGGTAATGATGCCACACCCCCTGGACCTTTAACACGTTTTTCTGCTGAGTGCTGTATTTTGTACACTCAACAAACTTTTCCCTGGGGTCAATGAAAAAGTCTCTTTAAATGGTACCTTTTTTCTTTATAAGAATGTCTCCATACAGTTTGTCTCAGTTTTACTCTAAATGCAGGTGCAGCAATCTCCAGAGTTCCAGGCTCAAACTTTCTGTCTCTTTTCTCCAGCTCCAAATCAACAGCCTCACAATACTGCCGTCCACACAGCCGTTCAGAGTGTGTGCATGAAAGTGTCAGCCTTACACAGAAACTGTAAATCTAAGTCCCTAACAGAGTCTGCAAGTTTTTTTCACTTCTAGCCCAGCAGTGCCTAAATAGGGGTCCACCCATCTCTCTTGGCCAAACTTTCAGTCTTAACATTTGTCTTTTGATTGAGCTGCTTCATGAGTTATATCTATTAATCCTCCTGGAGGAAACCCTTCAAAGATCTTAGCTTACACCAACCTCTGGGGCACTCTGTCCCTATATGTGTGTGTGTAACACTGTGCCTAGGGGGGTCAGTAGCTTCTAACCGACAAAAAATAATTATGGCTAAATTTGAAGTGTGTACCTTAAGTTGATACTTTTACAAAGTAGACATTAATATGTAGGTGGAACAAAACAACACAGAGAAAAAGCTTCTTCCTGTTATAGGTGTATACAGTGGACCCTTGGTACTCGACTACCTCAAAACCTGTCGATTTCATTATTCGACGCATCATGATGGGCAAGAAATGCTTTGGCACGCAACGCTTCTGGAGACTTCTATGGAGTCAAGCGGCAATTTAAATTGAAAATCTTTGAAGAAAACTGCTTAGAGATTTTACTTGAATCCATGGTTCATCCCTTTAACTATGTTAGAAACAAGGGCCTCATTCACTTGCTACGTTTTAGAGGTCCAGCCTCGCAAATTGTGGTCGCAAGCAAATTGCTATTCAATTGCCTTCCGTTTGCAAGCTCCAATCGAGTTAAGTGCTTCGAGCTACGATTCCTAGTTGCGGCCTCAAAATATACCTAATCGCTATTCAATTGCTCCAATTCCCCTTCGTCAAGCCCATAAATGGCTAAACTCGAACCACTGGTTAACTGTACCAAGGAGGTCTCGCAAAGGGCTTACTTACAAATCGTAGCACTTCATAAGCAAATACAAAAGCAATCCTGTACTTGTATTAAAAGTAAAAGTGATTTTACGTCTTAGAATTAATAGCACAACATTCTCCAACTCTCAAATTGGCATAAATAAATACTTTATTTCATATTCAATTTTCGTCATCAAGTCCTACAGGCTTCAATCTCCAAGTCCGTACGACTTTGGAATCCAACCCCCATATTTCATTGAAGTCCTACTTGAATAACGAGTTACGGGCTTGGAGGTCATTCAAGCCCGTAGGACGTGGGACGGAAATGAAACATGAAATAAAGTCTTTTATATTGGCGATGTGCAAGTTTGAGAATGTTGTGCTTTTAATCCTCATGTCACCCATTGTGTTCCCCTTCATTTACAGTGCTTTAAAGTGCTGTATTGAATTTATATTTGCATTTACAGTGCTCCAAGTCCACAAATGCTTACTGCTGATAGCATGGTTTGCGATTAGCGCCAGGTGGGACTTACTTGCGCGCCCGGCCAATTTAATAGCTACGTAAATGTAGAGCAACGCAAGGACGTAAGTCGATCGATGTAAATCAGCGATTTGCGATCAAGTTACGTCCCGCAACTGAATGAGGCCCTAAGACAGAATATTCTAGAAACATTTAATGCAATAGTTTAAAATTAAATGTTGTATTCATTTATTTAAAACTTTGTGAAATTATATTCCACACTATAACGTCATATTTTCTTTAAAAGAACAATATATACAATATATATGATGCTTCCATGGTTTTTTCACATTAAAAAAATGTAGGTAGAACTCTCTCTTTAATTGGTCCTCCAAAAATGGTTGTTATTCCCTCTATAGTGCTACGGAATATGTTGGCGCGTTACAAATAAAAATTAATAATAAAAAATATTAATAAATAATAAGAATAATTTAATTATTATTGGTCCTCCAAAAATGGTCCTCCATTTTTGGAAGGTTGTTAATACTGTATTTTTCATTGTTTGTATTCCCTTTATAGCGCTATGGAATATGTTGACGCGTTACAAATAAAAGTTAATAATAAAAAATAATAATAAACAATAATAATAATTTAATTAGTGAAACTTTATCAGAAATAAATATTTTTGCATCTTTTCATTTTATAAAATTATTTTAATAAAGTAAAAAAAAAAATTTAGCTGACATTTTCGCCTTCTAGTTTATCACATTCGAACATTGAATAGAGAATAAAAAGCCTGAAATGTAATTCTCTGAATCAGTTTTTTTTTAACTTTTTTTCAGTAATGAGGAGACAGAACAACTTAAAATTAGTATGAAAACCTACCAAGTGTTTTTGAGAAACTGCATCTGGGAGTTTAAAGAAGTCTAGAAATATTAATTCTATATGCCTGCAGGATCGCGGTTTGTTCCATGGAAGCAATTGTAAAAGGTTAGTAGTTGTAAATGGGATCTGGTAGTGGTGTTCAAATATAAATGTATTTGATATCAACAAATCTGACTCTCAGCTTGTTACTGCGGTTTGAGAGCCAACAACTACAAATATCACAATCAGAAGTTGTGCATTATTGACTGTCAAATATAACTTGAGACTTGCAAGAAAGCTAAAGCTTAGGGAACTATTAACTGTTTGGTCCATTGTTTTATTCTCTTTATTTCAGTAAAATGACAAATTTCTGTTATACATTCATAAAATTAAAAGATCACTGTAAAATTGAAAAAATATGTAGCCCCATTCAGTTGGCCGAACTTGAGATCCGAAGGCCCGTAAGTAAGCTTGCAGGCAATTTGCTATTCAATTGGCGTCGAATCAGGTTACGGGTAACAAGCTTGAAATGATGGCGTCCGTCAAACTCGTAGCTTACTGCCTCCAAAAGCCTTAGATCTGTCACTGTACCTAAGCTTGCAAATGTATCCACACTCGTAAACGGCACATGGAGGAGAAAATCCTACATGTGCTCAAGTACCCGCAAAGAGGTTAAACACCAATTAGTTGCACTGCAAATGAAAAATCAATACTGCACTATAAATTACGGAGAGAGCGATGAAAGACATTATAATTAATTGCACAACAGTCTCAAGCTCCCAAAACTGCAGGAAATTAAATTAATATTTATGTTTCATTTCGGGGTTAAATCGATCTCGGATATCAATGAGTTAATACATATCAGCCCACCCATATGGACTAGAACAGTAATGGCTTTCATTTTCATAATTCTTTTTATTTCCAAATTTTGCGAGTCTGATCGCATATCGGACCCCCGAACCTGATTGATTGACACGTAACCTCCATGTTTTACTGCTGTAATTATGACAGTTTCATTTTCTATTGTCCGATTCGAAATGGGCGGTTACGGGCTTGGTGAATTGATACGGTTCTTGCCCACAACTGCTCCGAACCAGCGCATGGTTTACGAAGCTGGCTTCAAGAACGCAACTCGTGACCTGGAGCAATTGAATAGCCTCACAAACGAAGACCAACGAGAGCCTGCAACACAATCGCAGACATGCAGCTGTCTGCGATCGAGTTATGGGCTTGGAATTGAATGGGGCCCACGGTGTCAAAGAGCACAATTAAACAGGATCACAAGAATCGTTCAGTCGTGTTCCGACTCTCTGTAACCCTATGGTCCGTAGCACGCCAGGTACATCTTATGTCTTGGTGTGCTGATCCATAAGGTTTTCTTGGCAAAGATACTGGAGTGGTTTTACTGTCCCTTCTCCAGTTTAACCTATCTGCTATGACCTGCCCATCTTGGGTGACTCTATATGGTATAGCTCACAGCTTCATTGAGGTACACAAGCCCCTTCATTACGACAAGGTAGTGATCCAGAAGGGGCTCTAAAGAATAGGTTGGGATTAATACGCCTTTGTTAGAATTTTACTCTGCATTTAAACAATTAATTACTTTATAAATCATGTGCCAGGCTACACAATCTCCAGATCTTGCCACACTCTGAATGATGTATTGTCGCTGCAATGGGAGTCACCGAGGGGGAAGTACAATATATAAAACTTTACAATACATAAATTGAATTATACATTGTAAGTGTCTTACAGTATAATGGTATAGTAAACATCACCATGCATCTTATACCTTTTCTTTCCCTTTGGTTCAAATGGGTGAGGGAGAGAGAGGGAAGGTGAGGGTGGAAGAGAGAGAGAAAGGGAGAGAGAAAGAGGGAGGGGGCAGAGGGAAGGAGAGAGAGAGGAGGCAGAGAGAGGGAGAAAGAGAGGGAAAGGAGTGTGAGAGAGAGGGAGGGAGGCAGAGAGGGAGGGATGCAGAGAGAGCGAGAGAAAGGGAGGGAGAGAGAAAGGGGGAGGGAGATGGAGGGAGAGTTGGGAGCGAAAGTGAGTGAGAGAGGGGAGAGGGAGAGAGAGGGAGCAAGATAGTATAGTGGGTGGAGAGTAAGAATGAGCTGTGGACCTCATAATAATTAGGCAGTCTTAAAGGACCAATCTACAGCGAAACTAAGTAAATATATATATATATATATTTGCGAGCTCGGTCCGCATTTGCGGAGGTGGAGGCTCCCATATTGGCTCATTGCAACACGCAAATGCGGAGGTGGAGGCTCTACAGCGCCTCACACGCGGTTACAAACACCCATACAAGCGGCACTTTACCAAAATAGATCTAACACGCAATCACTATATACGGACTTACACAAAAAAATACGAACCGCGGGACTTAGAACAGAAAATTTACTGACTTAGCATAAAAAGATACCAGATGCGGGACTTAGAAAATAAACTATTACAACCTCGCAAAAATACGAACTTAGCGTCCGAACCGCGCGCCCCTCAAAACATTAAAAACACATAAAATACACACAAAAAATACATAAAAAGCTTATCCACAGCAAGGGGGGCACCCAGGACCTCTGCAAGTGAAATTACACCTCAATTTAAGTCCAAATTCCCAAGTTTAGACACACGAAAATCCCCTAAGGAAGAGAAAAAATGGCCGGCGAAAAAAAAACTAAACGAGGCTACAGGACCCTAAAGAAGCAAAACACCACCAAACACATACAGCTTTTCCAAAAAGCCGTACGAGGTACAAGATACACTCTTAACAAGGACGCAACATCATCCACAGCCGCGTACCACACACATTCACCGCCATTTTACAACACTAACTTACACAAGAAGTACACAGTTACCCAAACGGCTTTCCCTCGTGCACACAGCCTATTTACACTACACACTGCACACATTGCTGACACTTACACCTCAGCTCCACAACACTGCAAACCTACATTGTATGCTGCAGGGACATCAAAACAGATTGTTAGCTCTTCAGCACAATGCTTCATGCATATATTACTTCCAAATAGGTAAAGTATATTCATTTATTAATTTATGAATTATTTAATTAGCATACAAAAAAACACCCTCACAAGAAACACAAAAGCCATTCACTGAGACCCACAACGAGCACCAACGCTGCTCATAGCACACAAAGCCTTGCAATAAGCGCAAAAAGCAGATCAGCGCCGACCAAACAAGAACAGCAAAAGCGCCTATCAGAAAAAAAAAATACAACAACCAACAGCCTTGCAATGAGCGCCAAAGGATCTCGGACCACCAACAAAATTAATGTCTGGGGCAAACATCATTACCTGCCTTACATTTTTATTGCCCCGTCATTTTTGACGGGCAAGTCGCTAGTATATATATATAATTGAGTTTTGGATGTGGCTAGGATCATTATTAGGCAGGGAGAGGTCATAGGACTAGCTCTTACTTACAAAAAACAAATGTCAGATACCTCTGCTGGTCACTAAAGTCATCCATGGTCTGGTGGAACATTTGTGTCAGAGGAGTATTTACATTTCTGGAGAGCAGTGCTTTTATCTGTTGATGCAAGCTGCTAACCTCTGGACTTGTGAAGGGAGTGGTGTCCATTACAGTATAATAAATATTCCTGGCCTCTTATCTTCACATCCTGTAATGCAACAGAAACAAAATGGAATACTCTATATGTAAACAGAGTCTTACAAAAATCTGATACTCCGATACACCCATGACTTCCACAGCTACATATTTCATAAAAAAGTGCAGTTTTTCTTTGAACAATATTGGTGCTATAAAGGGTATAGTGAAGGTCGCACCATCATTCACCACAAACTATAGTGGCCCTTTATAGATAACCTTAGTGGGCATAAAAACATTTTTATGTAACATCTCTATTTTAGTAGACACTGTTGCGCCTGAAGGGTGCCATGTTTGTGTCTTCTACACTGGATTGGAGACTGAGTGCTCTCTTTTTTTTTATATTCTTGATTAAATGGAGGGCAAAGGGAGGAAGAGGGGGCTTGAATTATTGGTGAATTAAGATAATGCGTCATCAAGAGAGACCTTCCCTCATTTAGTCTCAGTAGAGGCTGCTTTCCTTGCCCAGCTCCGTAACCACCCCTTGTGCCGTGAAATGGAAGTTTGCTTATCCTGCCAACTTCTATGCACTAGCAGAGTCTGCTACTCTGAAAATGCTTTAATGCCCATGACTGCTAAAGTAATTAGTTTGTTGCATACCCCACAAACATGAAGTTTATGCTTATCTACCGTGGCCCTATGCTTCTCACTCCTTCATTAAATAGCTGCTGTTATATGCTGGTAAAATGTTTAGGTAAGAACTTTGTACGCTTCGTTTCAACCTCAATAACAGGGCCCCATTCTTTCCTCTCTTTGAAAAAGAAGCATTTGAAACACGTCAGGGTGGACTAGGGCACCCAAAGAAGGATCCTATCCCCTATTATATCTACTCTAGTTCCTTAGTTACAGCTTAAGAAAAATAAGAACAAAAAATAGTAAAAAAAAACATTTTATTGAGAAAAGAAAAAGAAAAAAGTATAAATAAGATAATAATTAAAAAGATTGTGGAAAATGCGTGAATCAAATGTATTATAAAAAATATCATCATCAAAAATATCATTAGAACTAACAGAGCAGATTATTTCTAATATGAATATCTAATAACAAGTTATTTAACCAAACAGAAATTAATTTGGTTAAAGATTGTATATTACATTTTTTTTTTTATTAAACAAGGCTCCAAGAGGATAAAGTGTTCATTGCACTGAGATTTTTCTATCTCTTGGTACATATAATCCTTGTAATTTAAAAAAAAAGACTTTTGTCACGTGGTATTATTGCTAAATGTAATGAAGATTAAGAAATGTCATTAGAATAAATAAAAGTTTTTTTTTTTTTTAAATAAGCAAGTGTGCAGGAATAAAAACTGTGGCCTCCATTCAATTGAGCAATTGTAAATTACTGGAGCCCGTAAAATAATTTGCTATTCAATAGACGTCTTTTAGCTTCCCGCAAACAATCTGCGGGTTACAGGCTGAAAATCCCTGCAGTTGTCAAAATCATAACTCTGACCCAGCTAAACCTTGGATCTTTCAAGCCCGTGAATGTTACAATCGCAAATTGCTATTCAATTGCTACAAATCCTCAAGCCCGCAAATGTTTTCACACCCGTAAATTGCAAATGTAGAAGAAAATCCTACGGGTACCAGATATGACTCGCAAGGGGATTAAACACCTAGACGTAAAACTGTAAATGCAAATAAAACATCAATACTGCACTTTAAAAGACGGGAAAAGCGATGAAAGACATTAGAATTAATTGCATGACAGTCTCACGCTCGCAAATCTGCAATAAAAAAAGATTTTTTTGATGTTTTGTTTCCGAGTTACATCAATCTCGGTAATCAATGAGTTAATACATATCAGACCACCGACATGGACTAGAACAGTCATTCATTTCTATTATTTTGTACATTGCCGAATTGCGAGTCCAATTGCATATCAGACTTCTAAACGCTAATTGATTGACATTTGACCTCTATGTTTTAATGATGTCATGATGACGGTCTCGTTTACTATTGGATGTTTCTAAATCGGTAGTTGATCATGATCATGCTCTGAAATGCTACTTACAGGTGCATGATTTATGATTTCGGCCATGTAGCTGCAGGATTGATCAATTGAACCGCTCTGTAACTGTTGCAAATTTCGAGCCCGCAGACTTACAGCCGGTATGAAGTAAACTGTGTTTCTATCCTAAAAATTATTTTCAATCCTCCATTGTTTTGTAATTTGTTAAAATTGTTTCTGACTTCTATTTACCCTGTATAGCGATACAGAATGTATTGGCGCATTACAAATAAAGCACAATAATAATAACAATAATATATATTCTCAATAAGACTATCTTGCGCTCCAGTCTAGATGCTATTCCAGTGTTTTATTTCTTTCGGTGGCGTTTCTCACTCATCGCTCATCAATTCTGCTTCTTGGTGGCAGATGGGAGCGTCATAGCATCAAATCTAGCCATCCGATTAAGACTACTGCTATTTGTTTTATTCTTAATGCTATTTTAATTGTGGTGGATGATCTGTAAAATAGATTTAATGATTTTTCTTTTTGCCTTCTGCTTAAGGAACTGCATGTGTAAAATCCAATACTCCTGATATCAACATAACAGCAGAAATCAGATTTTTACAGACTATTTTGATGTTTACAACCAGTCACCGTGTAATGTTTGTTTAAAGGATCACTGTAGTGTAAGACAAACATCATGTTTGTGATGTATGTAACAAACTAATCACATTAGCAGCTGATTAAGATATGAGGATAAAAGTAATTTTAGACTAATTTTAGATTATCTGCTTTCTTGAAGCCTGAGACGTGATTGTCTATTGAGCTAGGCTGGAAATGGGTGGGAGGGGGTTGATATTTCAGCTTTTAGTTTATGACACCCACTCCCTTATCTAGAACATGCTCAGAGGGTACATTGCAAAACCTGCTCCTCCTATAAACAGAACTCTTAAAGGAGCATGGAAACTATCATTTAAGAAAGTAAACTTTAGATATTACAAAAGTAATTTTTTTGCATGAAAAAAATATTTAGTAAAGCTAGTTTAAGCTTCTTTGAAACAAACAGGAACATAGCAAAATGGCATATGTACGTCTGTAGATCTCATTGGATGGCAAGCCCTCAAGAGTAGTTAAACTTCTGAATGAGAGCCTCATTCACTTCCCTATATCGCAAAAAGTGCGCAGTAACTTCGCTAGCTATTCTATTCCCCCTGTCTGCATGATTGGGAGAGGGTGGGGTAGAATACATCGTATTACACCAAGTTACTCAAAATTATTTGATACTCACAACTCCTAATATTCCTATTTTTTCCCAAAAATATTGTGAGTACTATTGAGTACTAGCAAAGGCATAAAAATATCTCTGCATCTGCTTCCCCCTCCCCTCTTATTGCTGATTGCTCCCTTCCCTGCTCAAAACCGATTCCCCGATCTCCCCCTATCAACCATCTATGTAACCATGGGATCCAATGAGACCCCCATGGCATCTAAATCATTAACAGGATTCTTTAAAGAACCACTGTGGCACCTAAATGTTAACGCCTACCACAGGTGTCCCTATCAGACTCACTTGGCACCCATTAAAGACCTCCATAGCATAAAAAGATTAAACTTATTCTAGATAAGCCTATTAACACCTATTTTTTTTAATCCTTGCCGTGTCTTGCTTGCATCTAATAAATTATCCCCATACCATGGTGGTCCCCAGCATCTGGGTTAACATTTAGGTTCTATGGGTGTCCCTTAAAGACCCTTGAAGCACAGGCTTAATATTTTAGATGTCATGGATGTCTCAATGGACCACCATCGTTATGTAGATGGGGTGATCACGGAGGGGGATAAAGTTTCAGTGGGGAAGGGGGCGATCAGGAGTGAATGGGGAAGTAGATCCAGCGGATTCCATTCACTGCGTGCATGGACGGAGCAAACCTTCAGGGATTCTCATTGACGGCAGTGGGTTTGTGCTCAGTAACATCCTTTCTCGGAATCCTGAGCCTTGTAACTTTATTTCCAAGGCTTGGGTTTTTGAGCTGCGGGTTTGCTCAGTAATATTACGGCTGGGGATCATTGAATAGACGTGTAACTACTGAAAAAAGCACTTGAGGCCAATATTTCGTTTTTTCAAATTGAATCAGGCTCTATGTTTTCTTTGCTCTGAGACCTTTATTTGGAAAAAGAACACCTGCTGTGGCAAGTTATCAACTACCTTCTTTCACATGAATAAAGAACAAAAAAACTTTCTTTGACACGCAACCAGATTATCATGGGTGCCTCTAAAGACTAGAAAACATACCAGGATTTATTTATTTTTTCTAATTAAAATATAGCCTTACAAGCTTGATTCCTGCCTGACTGTGTTGTCACCTCAATGCTATCACTTATAAAGCACTCTGAGCTACAAATTAGCTTATGGAGCTACAGGTCAGTTGTAGAAACAAAGGACTTATTTACTGTATAGAAAGGGCTAGAATAATGTATATGTTAATGTTCTTTAAAATAAAACCAACATGTTATGAAGGTAATGGGATGCCTATAGGTTTATCAAGTTATAATTTTTATTTGAATTAAAGGGATTATTCTGTTTAACTAGTAGATGCCAATTTTGGTTTTACGTTCAGTGATTTTTACTGTTGCTGTTTTCTATAATGCTTAAAGCACAGTAAGGCACGGTGACTCGTCTACGGTAAAAGGGAATTGATACAGAAATTGAACTAAGTGTCTATAGATCTGACTTAGTGTTGCAAGCCAGTACATTACACAACTGAGCCACTTCATCTCCTACAGCCATGTATGGTCAATTCACTTCAATGGGCCTTAGGGAGTCTTCCATAATGGGGAGTGTTTTATGGAGTAGCACTTCTTGGTAAATGTGTCCTTTTATTACCTTCATTATGTTCTTTGAGTATTTTATTTCAGGCTCCATTATTTGAACTCCCTAGGTATTAATTATTACGTAAAGGTCCATTATACATGGCCTCATACCATCAGTAGCTGTATGTATGTATAAAACATACAACTGGAGGTTTGGAGCCATTTAGAGCCATTTCTTTAAATACAACATAGCACATGTGATTGGTCTCAGTTCCAGCAGTCGGGATAATACCCAGGGCATTGTATCGCCCGCAACCAAGTGCTCAGCAACTATTATTATTATGTGCTTCTTTAACCGCAACATTTTATTCAGCAATCCTCTCCGGCTCTTCTCACTAGCTTTTTCTAACACATTCAATTACTACTTGGTCTGTTCAAATTTGGTTAAAATAGGACAAAGCCATAGCATGCAAATGACCAATCTCACTTAGACCATTAAACATTTAAATTAAGTAAAGCCAATTTTAACCAATAATGATTCTACTCACAATTTTTTTAGCATACATTTAAAAAAATGCATAATTTAAAAAAAAACACTGTAGTCCAAAAATTTCTGCCATGCATTTAAAATATAACTTTTTAAAAATACTAAAATGTTTCTCCTGTATAATTGCTTTTAGACAGCATGGCACTGCTTTTGTTCCCATTGGTTTTAGTTGAAATCAGATAAGAAAACATAGTAAGGCTTGTTCATACTTTTAAATAAGAAAAAGAGATAGTGCATAGAGTCGAACATGGTGAAGTATATCATAATAAGAAACTAGATCCCTTCTGGTTTGCTACCTTGTCATGGCGAAGGGCTTGTGTACTTCAATGAAGCTGTGAGCTATACCATGTATGGTCGCCCAAGGTAAGCAAAGAGGTCAGAAAAATTGTGGCCCACTTGAGAAGGAACTGACCACCCACTCCAGTATCTTTGCCAAGAAAGCCTTATGGATAAGCACAACCAAACATGATAAGCCTGGTCTGTTGAGGGCCATATGGTCACGAAGAGTCGGACACTACTGAATGACTAAACAACAACAAATTGTAAAAATGTACTCATAATATAGTCTTGGTGTGAAGCAAAAAAAAAACTTCCAGGATTATAATAAGACGTAAAAAAAAAACAAATTCTCAAATCCCAATGTTTAAAAACAAATAAAAAAGTACAAATAAATATATAAATAAAAATCAATAATTAGAATAGAATGATCTTGCCATCACAGATGATGGAATAAATGATGTAAAAATACAACACTTGGACGGCCCTAAAATAGGAACAGGAATAATAAAATAAAAAATGAATCCACTACTATTATAAATAAAATAAAAAAGTATTTAAATATTAGATCAATTGCAGCACTGCTAGGCAAACGCACTTTTTAGTAACCCCCTCCTCGCCAACCCGTTTTGTACAGCTACTTCATCAGGGTATCTTGTTCATACTTTGTTTTTATCTGCCTGTCTGTTGTTTTAAGGGTTATTTTTTTCAGTTCAAGAGCAAAGACACAAGTTTGTCAAGTACGTACTAAACTAACAATTTCAGCAGCTGTGTAAGCCTTGGACCTAAAACATTTTTGGTAGAAATCCAAGTTTTAGAAGAATCTGTTTATGAATACAGCAATTAATTTTGTTTTTGTGACATCAATTCCTGAGAGCTGGATGATTGGTGTGTGTTTGTGTTTATTATGAGTTGATGATGGGTGTGTAGTTATTAGTGGAAGGAAGGGTGGGGGAGGAGGGAACAGGATGACGTCTAGAGATTTTGGGCTCCATTCCATGGCTGCGGTTATAAGGAAGCAATCTGAGTGCTCCAAAAGTACCTTATATCCTAAACCCAGAGTTCCTGCCCATAAATATATAACAAATTGCCATCACATGCCTCCCATAATTGCATACAATCCTGCTAAAGTAAACTTGGAATTGTTTCTGAATGCGTGAAATCTTAATAAAGCCTACGGGGTAATCCAAGCCCACTTAAAGGCATAAACATACTCATAGAAGCCTGGATGCCTCAACCCGGCATTATGAAGGAGCTAACACCTTGAGTGTGTCGGACTTCATTGCTGAAATCCGATACAAATAAATGAGTTTATATTATTATCTCTTATGAGGTAAGGGATCCCGGGATACCCCCTAGTTACCCGCTACCCTCCATGAGCCAGGGTTTCCCTTTGGATTCCCACTTAATACCTGCTACCACTTATGAGCCTTGTTGTCCCCAAACTAAAGTATCCCTATGGATCCCCATGGTACATAATATTAATCCATATTACATAAGGGGTCCAAATGCCCACCATGATATACTAAACTATGACCATTGGGGTTCTCCTGGACCCCTATAATATACAAAATTAACCCCTATGCCATAGTGCTCCGTAAGGACCAATGGTATACTAAGCTATGACCTAAAGTTATCCCCTAATCCTCAAGGACCCCCATGGCACCCTTCCTACCATTCCAGGTGTCCATCCTAGACACTTATGGACCCTAACCACATGGGGGCCCATAATAATCTCCATGGTCCCTAATGCTAAATGCATAAAAAATTATACAATGTAGAATAAAAAAACAATATATTTCCTATCCTTTTGACTCCCTCCATCGATGATCATCGATGCCCAGTTTCCTCACAGCCCTGGATAGGCGGGCACTTCAATTTTGATTGAAGTCCTTGTTCCTCATCTTCAATTTGTGGAAATGGTTCTCCACCTAAAAAACCTGTCACTGTGTAAAAAAATCATCTAAAGAACCTTTTCCTCAAAGGAGCTCCCACAGCAACTTTTTGGCAGAGCCTTCACCTTACATACTATTTTTGTGTATTCTAATTGGCTGAAATATATATCAATCACATTTGAGTCAATCATAATCGAGTATTTGCATTAGTCTTGTCCATATCTGATTGGTTAAAAGCCTAACCAAAAAAAAAATGCTCAGACTATGGGGTGGTAGGAAGGACCCCTGTAGTATAGGGGTTAATTTTGATTGCCGTGGGAATCTATGAGGAAACCCATGGTCATAGTTTACCAACTATCGGGATATTAATACTATTAATACTAAGTACCAAGGGGTCCATAGGGATCCCCATAATTATACTTTAGACTACCTTGGGATCCACACTAAGATTTGGACTCAGAGTTTCCTGCAAGCACGTTAGAACTCTGGGAAAACTCACATGGGTGTGAGTCAATACGTTTTATAGGATTTTTTTTGCGGAAGCCATAGAAGAGCTCCGCACATTTTCAAAACTACCGTAGCTGCCAGGTAACATTCCGGAAGTTTTTGCGGGAGCCATGGAATGGAGGCCTTTGTTTGGTATCTGGATTGAAAATTTACACTACATCCCTACCCTTCCCAGAAACATGACATTGCATCAAAGGATGCAACCACAGCTCACCTGCCACACATACAACTTGTACCAATTTATCATAGATCCCTCCATGGTCCTGCAGAGCCATCAAAATGTATCTTTCTTTTAAAACAAACTTTCTTCTGCGTTACTATCTCATAGTAAGACTCAAAGTTTTCAAAGCTATATATTGTTTTCAATTGTGTAGTGGTCCTGATTTAATTTATTCTTGTATAAGGAAAAAAAACACTGTTGTAATATATAAAATATGTCCTTTTAATTGCATGACAGAATGTTATAGACTAGTAGACAATTACAGTTTGTGTATTTGAACAGCATGATAGGTAGTGTGAAGCCTCTCCGCCATACACGTGGCCTTAAGACATCAAAGTCAAACATGGCAGCCTCCATGAGAGAGAACAAGAATAAAAATGGGGAAGTTGCACAAGGTAAGACTCTGTTAGTATGGGGTTTCTTAGAAGTAAATGAAGGGTACATTTTATGTGATAACTAATTAATCTATTGAAAACATTTATATAAAACAACACATTTTTAACTGAAGAGTCCCTTTAAAATATTTTAGGGTGATAATGGTAAAATTGTTTACGCCCTTTGTCCTAGCATTTATTGATGCATTTATTGACATTTGCAGCACTATTTTTTAATTAATAAAAAAATATTTTGTGATGTATGAAACCTGATCTTTTAACTGCATGATATAATCTGATTGTTTCATGTCCGGTTCAACTACAAAAATGTAAACATAACTAATATAAACTTATGAAAAAATTGCTTAAAAAATAAATACTTGGATATAGTACTGTGCACTAAAGCATATGCTTGTTTAAGGATATGCTAACTTATTTTAAGATTTCTACATTATTAAGCCACATTCTTCAAAATAGCTTTTTATGAATTTGACACCTTAATGGTCCTTTAAATTAATATGTACAGATACAGTCACACTAAAATAGAAACCTAGTACTGTTTAAATTCAAAGTTTGTATCTTATGCTACAGAATTGTAAATTGTGAATGTAATGTATGCATGATTATATGATTATTATAGGTTGAAGGAAAACAGTTGTTTTTTGTATAAACAGAGCCAAAAAAATAACCTGATAAATACATATACGTTGAAATTTAAGAAACATTATAGTCTTTTTCAAATGAATAGCTATATATGTTTATATTGATCATATAGGTGTCGGTCTTGCTTATTCTATTATTTAAGTTAGCTCTTAGGTAACTTTCATATTGCTTATGAGCAGTCTGCTCTCTCTTTCTCCCTCTCATTCTATCCGTCTCTTTGTCTCTCAGTCTCTCTCATTCCACACTTGGAATATACGGATTAACAAATAAGTTTTGACCCTGGCATAATCAATACGGATTCTCTCACAGTTATAACTAACAATAAATACACACACACAGAGATATTGGGATTTTAAAGGCCACAGCTCTTTCATTAATTAATTACGTAACAGGTAATAAAAAAAATTAAGAGAGGTGCATGCCCATCCATAAACTCAACTCAAGGGAACGCCATGCCTCAAGTGTACCGACTCCTCATGAGCAAACCTTGATACTCACACCTCCCTGTGAGCGATCACCCTCAGCCAACAGGCTGTGCCAATACCGCCATGCTGGATTTTTAATGAGGATTTATGGAGGCATAACTGCGGTATCAGGACAGACCATGGAAGGGTGTGAGGGAAGATGTGAAGGGCATCAAACCTACTGAACTAAGAAGAAAGAGATAAATTGTTAAATAATCCTGTTACATA
Organism: Discoglossus pictus; assembly: GCA_027410445.1. NCBI lineage: Eukaryota > Metazoa > Chordata > Amphibia > Anura > Alytidae > Discoglossus > Discoglossus pictus. The sequence goes on along the minus strand of CM050170.1, from coordinate 181,110,661 downwards.
ACCATCCATCCCCCTTAATACCAACCCTTTATTTTAACCCTTTAGAAAGTAACACCTAACATAGTCACTTGGCAGACAACCAAAACTTCCCATCCTTTCCTAGCCCGGTCAAATTCCCATTACCTTACCTGCGTACATCCATGGGATTTCTATATATCAGTTTATAATTAACTAAATTTAAAATAGATATTGTGAAATTCAAGGAATCCAAATCCTCCAGTCCAACTTTAATCGCTAATCCGGTAACAAAACTGAGTAGTTAACATTAATGGTATGTGTCTTCACAGTATATCATATTTATTTCAGAATGTTTTTGTAGAAAGTTTTTGAAACATAAAAAATGTAACTTCTATATTTAGTGTAATTTTACAAATAACCTGAAACTTGTAAAGAACCCTTAAATAAGAATGAGTATTTAAGTTGAATTTTTTAAATGATTATTTTAATTTGTTATAATACATTTTACAGATGTTATTCTTGCCACCACTGGATTGTTTTTCGTATACCCTCACCAATTTTCTAAATAAAGAGAACCCTCTTTTAAAAACTGTCACAGGTTCTTTTTAAAAGTATTTTCTTTGTCTCTTTCCTCATATTTCCATTTTTTTATATTTATATCTTAATAATAATTAACAAACTTTTAGCACAAATACATTTAACAGATCATATAGTAAATAATAATTATAGAGATTACAACTTAAATCCTTCACAAATTATAATTAAAAGAAATTAACTAAAAGTATATAAAGTATATAAACGAGTAACAGATGGTGACTGCTTCAGTCGCCTTACCCTTTAACACCAATCATCTATAAACCTTATATAATAAAGTAAAAGCAACTTTTGTACTATTTTACTTCTTTTATTTTCACTTTTACTCTATTTTTTCTTTGAAATTAAAAATATACCTAAACATAAGTCAAAATTAAACACTAAAATTAATTAACAAATGCAAATTAATTAAAAAAAATTATATAATATATTATTTAAGTAAAGATTTAATACAGTTATTAAATTCTACAATAAATTATTAGTCTTATAAACTTAAGAATTATTTTTTGATATGCTACAATTTTATTGATGGACATAGAATATTCAATACTGATATATTATGGTTTTTGCTCTATTTTTCCGTGTATTAGATTACATTTTTAATTGTTTTAAGTTCCTTCTCTATTCTCTTCTTGTTAACAATCCATCCCTTTCATACTTATAACAAATTTAAGGTGAAAAGATTTGAGAAAAAACTATTACGGTGATTTTTTTCTTCAACTCTTTTTATTTATATTAGTAAAAGATGGCCATTCACCTGTCTTTACTTTACATTAACTGTAGAATATACATTGAACAGCTGTTCCCCATTTAAGAAGACATGTGTGGACCAGGTGCAAATTATTCTTCACAATGAAAACATGAATGTCCGTCTGGAATCTGATGATGCCGAAGTAATTTTGTCTCGTCTAGCAACGATTTATAAAATATTCCCTCTTCCTCACTGCCTTAAGGAAGTAGATGAGCCCATATCATCTTGAGAGATGATTTGGAGGAAGGAAGTAGGGTCAAGGTCATGTATCATTTGTTACTTTTTACATGTAGATGAAGTGAGAAATTGCATGAAAATGTTCACGTATTCAACGCTTCACTACATGTGTTATATTGAGAAATAAACAGTTGTAATATATACTTTGACACTAATCATTATAAGGTTTAAAAACACATTTAATCAAGTGTAAATGTACCTGTGGTGAGAAGAAAATAGGGAAAATATGTTGCATGTCACTCATTTAAACAGATTACGAGTAGCATAAGATTTAGAAAGCGCCAAGCCTCATTTATGAATGTTTTTTAGGTGGATCCTTTAAAACATATCAGATATGAGAATATATTATTATCCTTATTATTATATTTTTTTTATATGAATATTGTCATAGCCTCTCAATGGAGTTGGGCAAAATGGCACATTTAAACATATTTAAATATGTTGAGTGAGTTGTGCTTTCCTTTCATCCCTTTTTTTAGTATAGCTTCTTGACATTTTGTTCTGTTCAATAGAGTGCGATTCCTTCTATTTTTGTGTATATGTTTAAATAAATCTAAAGTGCATTCAAATATCTCTAACATTTCTGAATTTCAGTCATAGCACAGCAACTTACATAAAAGGGAACAAAACGAGGGCTTGGTTGTTTTATTCTATTTATAAAATGAATCTATTTAATTGAATTTTTTATAAAAAATCTACAATAAAAAAAAAAAAAAAACTAAAATAAATTACAAATCAATCACATCTTGTGTCTGGTTGTGCCAATCCATAAGGTTTTCATGGCAAAGATACCTTGAATGGGCTGCTAGTTCCTTCTCCAGTGTACTGTGATTTGTCTAACCTCTCTGCTATGACCTGTCCATCTTGAGTGACCGTACATGGTATAGATCACAGCTTCATTGAACTACACAAGCCCCTTCACCATGACAAGGTAACGATCCAGAAGGGGCAATATTAATTACCTTGAGCTACATGGATTAGACTGGACGGTGCAGTGTAGGGATGAAGAGGTTTTCCATGGGTTTTCTAATACTTCACCCTTCTAGTGAGAATTTATATATTAAAAATAAATTAACTTTGCTATATTAAAAACATAATTATGTTTTTTTTTGTATACAGAACCGTTATTTTGTTCTACATATTAATTCCTTCTATTCATTATCTGTTGAGATAAGCCTGTTTTATACAGTTTCCAGTTTATGTAGTGAACTATAGTCAAACTATGCACTCTAGTACAGCGGTCTGCATCATTTTATAATGAAAGGGCCAGTCTTAGAGTAAGGGATGAAGACTACCTGAATGGCTTAGATGCCATTATATGAAATAGCACTCTAACATGTGGTCACAATTCTAAGGATTTGGCCTATTTTGCCTTTTATTATTCACTAAAGTAAACTTACAGTCCTTCAAATTCACAGCTAGTAGTAATTTTAATTCAAGCGGATGAATTTGGTTTTAACAAAAGAGGCACTTGTTAATCTTCGCATTTGGCTCTAGAGCCATAGGGTACTAAGCCTTGCTCTAGTACATCACGTCTGTCTTACTTATTGAGCAAGATATCTCTTAGGGACTATAACAATTATACACACTTAAAACTGCTCTTAAAATTGCCACAGATTATTTTACGAGTTCCCTGCTCACAATCACTACGGCCCAGCCAAATCCTGCCTTAGAACTCCACTGGTTTTAGCACAGCTCGAATAATACAAACGCTAACTAATTCAACTTACACAAAATCAATATTCCATTAGACCCGTAGCTCTAGCTAGCAAATAAAGTCTAGCCCGCAACTGAAAAAGCATCACGTTTCTGTCAAAAATTTTACGAGTACTAAATAGGACTCGCAAGGGCTTTTTCAAACACTTATTAGAGCTGTAACAGCAATTAAACACAACACTGTACTATAGAATCATGGGAAGGCTTGGAAACACATTAGAATTAATTGCAGAACAGTCTCAAACCCACAAATATGCAATTAAAATATATTATTTTTAAAAGTTATTTCTGAGTAATATCGATCCTGGGACTCTACGGCTTAATACTTCTCACAACACCAACATGATCTAAAACAGATTATCTAATGCTTTTTATAGATTGCTAGATTGCTTGATTGTGAGCGGGATAGGCAATATTACTTATTGGAATTCATAATAATTAGTAGCCTTAGAATGCAGATTACATCTAACTTCATGTTTTACTCACATCATGATGACGGTCTCATTTACTATTTGCTGTGTCTAAGAAGTAAATTACGGACTTGCTTAAATATTGTCAGATAATATGATCACGCCCCCTGAAATCGGACTTAAAAAGTCAGGGTTTACGAGTTCAGCCTTGAGGTCGGAATTTGCGAGCTGGAGTCAATAGAATACATCTATACATTTATAAAATAAAACCTGCTGCCAAATTTATGAGTTTGGCATTTGCAAGAAGCTAATAGAATATGCCCCTTATTTCTATATCAAAAAGGCTAGCTGAATAAATAATGCAATTGTACCTGACTTTAATCAATAAATTTATGTAAGGTAGTTCTACACCTTGTGTTATATCATTTACGTTCTCTGAGTTCAAGGATTACCCTACCCTAGAAGCAACATTGTCTTCATAATACAGTTTTTAATTATTCTATTTTTACTTTTCTATAGTTTATTACTCTTTAGTTTAATTATTAAAGTTATATTTTTATTTTCTTGTTAAATATATTTTTGCAAAAGTGATATTTTATTATTTTTATTTCACAAACTTTTAATTTTTTAGTTACATATTTGATTGCATATTTACTTAGTTTATCTGATAAAGTACTACATATATTTTGCAATAGATCCTGATTAGTCACCTTTTAGTTGTGTTTAATCTTCACAGAACTCTGTTACTCATTCACTTGGCTTTTCTGACAAAATGACTGGTGCTCGGTTTATTATTTTGGCACATAAAATCCCTTTGAAGATACTGGGAAATTTACTGGGTATGAAAAGGTCAGATACTTTCTTAAGGTATTAGAAGGTTACAAGACAAAAAAGCAGAGGAAAGGAAAACATAAATTGGAATGTAAAAAAATGAGCACTGGTCAAGGGTCATACAATGTTAGAGAACAAAATGGTTTTAGTGATTAATAAAATAACAAAAACAAGGTAAAACATATATTTATTGGATAGATGAGTTGAAAACAGTAGAAGTCTTTCATGGCTGAAAAAGAGACTTGATAGTATTTGTAATGATATTCAAATTTGACAGTCGATAAAAGGGTCAGTTTTAGCTATCAAATAGTCTTTTTCCTTAATGGAGACTTATATTAAAGGGGCTCAAAACATTTATATGAAACCAAAAATGCTTAATCTAGATGGCATTATTAATGTTATCCACCTAAGTGTACTTGCCATATCAAATTCACACTTTAGGCCTAAGAATGTTGGGCTGCGGACACCTCCCATGTCCCCTGGAATTGGGGCAGGAGACCCTTGGACCAGAGATAGGAAGAGGAAGTGGCTAGCTGGGGTAAGGGGGTGGGGGGCTTTTATACGACCATTCGTTCTTCTAGTCCCCAGTTAACCACAAGTGAGGTACCCACCCACCCCTCCCTTTAGAAATAAGGGTAGAGGTTTATTCAAGGTTACATTGTGTTAAGAGTTATGCTGAGTTTTGATCAATGTATGATAATGTATTGTAAAAAATATATATATTATACAGTGGATATAAAAAGTCTACACACCCCTGTTAAAATGTCAAGTTTCTGTGCTGTAAAAAAATGAGACAAAGATAAATCATTTCAGAACTTTTTCCACCTTTAATGTGACCTATAAACTGTACAACTTAATTGAAAAACAAACAAATATTTTAGGTGGAGGGAAGAAAAAAAGAAAAGAAAAATAATGTGGTTGCATAAGTCTGCACACCCTCTTATAACTGGGGATGTAGCTGTGTTCAGAATTCAGCAATCACATTCCAAATCGTGTTAAATAGGAGTCAGCATACACCTGCCATCATTTACAGTGCCTCTGATTAACCCAAAATAAAGTTCAGCTGCTCTAGTTGGGTTTTCCTGAAATGTTCTTAGTCGCATCCCACAGCAAAAGCCATGGTCCATAGAGAGCTTCCAAAGCATCAGAGAGATCTCATTGTTAAAAGGTATCAGTTAGGAGAAGGGTACAAAAGAATTTCCAAGGCATTAGATATACCATGGAACACAGTGAAGACAGTCATCATCAAGTGGAGAAAATATGGCACAACAGTGACATTACCAAGAACTGGAGCTCCCTCCAAAATTGACGAAAAGACGAGAAGAAAATAGGTCTGGGAGGCTACCAAGAGGCCTACAGCAACATTAAAGGAGCTGCAAGAATATCTGGCAAGTACTGGCTGTGTGGTGGTACATGTGACAACAATCTCCCGTATTCTTCATATGTCTGGGCTATGGGGTAGAGTAGCAAGACGAAAGCCTTTTCTTACGAAGAAAAACCTCCAAGCCAGGCTACATTTTGCAAAAACTCATCTGAAGTCTACCAAAAGCATGTGGGAAAAGGTGTTATGGACAGATGAAACCAAGGTTGAACTTTTTGGCCATAATTCCAAAAGATATGTTTGGCGCAAAAACAACACTGCACGTCACCAAAAGAACACCATACCCACAGTGACGCATGGTGGTGGCAGCATCATGCTTTGGGGCTGTTTTTCTTCAGCTGGAACTGGGGCCTTAGTTAAGATAGAGGGAATTATGAACAGTTCCAAATACCAGTCAATATTGGCACAAAACCTTCAGGCTTCTGCTAGAAAGCTGAACATGAAGAGGAACATGACAACGACCCAAAGCATACATCCAAATCAACAAAGGAATGGCTTCACAAGAAGAAGATTAAAGTTTTGGAATGGCCCAGCCAGAGCCCAGACCTGAATCCGATTGAAAATCTGTGGGGTGATCTGAAGAGGGCTGTGCACAGGAGATGCCCTCGCAATCTGACAGATTTGGAGTGTTTTTGCAAAGAAGAGTGGGCAAATCTTGCCAAGTCAAAATGTGCCATGCTGATAGACTCATACCCAAAATTCACATCAGTGTCTTATGATGCCCAGGTGAGCAGCATGTCACTATTCGCTTGCAGCAAACCAGTAAGATACACTGGCAGTATGAAACCACACCACAGTGAAACATGGCACCGTACATGAGAGAGAACTGGAAGAATCTTACAAACTACATAGCAAACTGCTGAACTGCTGACAAAGTTCATAGCTCTTCGCAGATTTGATTAAAACACATTTTAGAAAAAAATATAAACACTTTAATGAGCATATCTGGCATGTCACTACCCAGAATACTTTTTCTCACTATATTTATTAATAATACACGCAACAATATTCACATATGATAGTTGTGGTAATTGCAAGTTGTCCTCGCACAATGTTAAAAGATACAGACTTCCGAAGGCGCTCATCGCAAGGCCCTTAAAAGTAGAGGGGGGGGGGGGCTTGCATTCTGTGGCAAACAGCATTGCCAGCCTTCACATTTTATTGCCGTCATTTTTGACAGGCAAGTCGCTAGTAATATATATTGAACAATAAAGAAACAGATTTTTTTCCTGTGCTTAAAGCTTGTTTATATATACTGTTGCCTTTCAGTAACAACTACTGATAATAGTTATTTTTTAAAATAAAAATCGCCACAATCCTCTTACTCAAACTAAAATCTGAGAACAATAAATGTCAAGGGCTTAGCAAAAAATTATAAAAGTTACAAACACTTTTTTTTTGTTTAATTATTCAGTGGTACAAATCAATACAGGTTTATATCACCTCAGACAGATGTGAAGTATTCTGAATCTGTTAGATCTCATTATGAAGCGCGTGTTTGATAACGGATCACACTGACACAAACACAGCGAATGTCGTATTATCTTCATACTTTCATATAAATAGATGGAATTTACAAAAGTATATTATCTGTTCAGTTTTCTTCGTCCGTGTTATGTATGAATTATTGATAAACTGATATATAATGGCCGAATACTTAAAAATGAAGTAAATAATTTGATATAATTCATTAAAATTTAAATTTGCTAAATGAATATTGGCAGGACATGCTCAACTGCTGACTCTATTTATCAAACTGGTTTGCAACTATTTATGAGTGGTCCAACAGATGACTGGTGTCACTTCCTTTTATCTGCTGGTTCTTAGGGGAGCCCAAAACCTTAAAGGATCTCTGTAGTTCAAGAAAAAAGAAACTTGCTTATCAAGGGCCTCATTCAATTGCTAAGTTTTTGGGATCCTGGCTCGCAAATGGTGATCACAAGCTACGTTGCTATTCATTTGCCTTTCGTTTGCGGGCTCCGATCGAGTTACATGCTGCGAGCTATGACTCCTAGCGATTTGTTCAATCATAGCTTTCTTCCGTCAAAGCCTTTGATCTTTAATGGCCGCAAGAGTTGCGGACGCAAAAAAATTTCTAATCGCTATTCAATTGCTCCGATTCCCCTCCGTCAAGCCCGTAAATGACTAAACTCGAACCACAGGTTACTTGTACCACAGAGGTCTCGCAAAGGGCTTACTTACAAATCATAGCAAATAAAAAAGCACTTTTATTAAAAGTGATGACTGGTCTTAGAATTAATAGCACAACATTCTCAAGCCCGCACATCGGCATAAACAAATATTTCATTTCATGTTCAATTTCCATCATAAAGTCCTACGGGCGTCAACCTCCAAGCCTGTATGACTTTGGAATCCAAGCTCCATATTTCATTGAAGTCCTATGGCCTTGAATAACGAGTTACGGGCTTGGAGGTCACTCAAGCCTGTAAGACTTTGGACGGAAATTAAACATGAAATAAAGTATTGTATTATTGCGATGTGCTATTTAATTGGCAAGGCCTGCAAGTTAGCCCTCCTTCACGCTGATCGCAAACCATGCTATCGGTAATAAGCATTTGAGGGCTTGAACATGATCGCAGCCGCAAGGCCGTAACGTGTGGTTCAAGCCCGCAAACTCTGAGCACTGTAAATGCAAAAATAAATTCAAGACAGCACTGTAAAGCACTGTAAATGATGGGGAACACAATTGGTGACATGAGGATTAAAGGCACAACATTCTCAAGCTGGCACATCGCCAAAATCAAATACTTTAACTCATGTTTAATTTCCATCCAAAGTCCCATGGGCTTGAATGACCTCCAAGCCCGTAACTTGTTATTCAAGCCTGTGGAGGTTGGATTCCAAAGTTCTATGGGTTTGGAGGTTGAAGCCCGTAAGACTTCTGATGGAAAATAAACGTGAAATAAAATATTTGATTTTGGCGATGTTCAAGCTTGAGAATGTTGTGCTTTTAATTGTAATGTCACCCATTGCGTTCCCCATCATTTACAGTGCTGGATTGCTTTTTTATTTGCTTAAGAAGTGCTACGATTTGTAAGTAAGCCCATTGCGACACCTCCTTGTTACAAGTAAGCTGTGGTTCGCGTTTAGCCAATTACGGGCTTGACGGAAGGGTTATCGGAGCAATTGGATATTTTGCGCCCGCAACTCTTGCTGCCGCGAAAGATTAAAGGCTTTGATGGAAGTAAGCTACGATTGACCAAATTGAAATGGATTGTAGCTCGCAGTACGTAACTAGATCGTAGCCCGCAAACTTAAGCGATTGAATAGCAAAGTAGCTTGCGATCACCACTCAAAAACATAGCAATAGAATGAGGCCCTTAGTCAGCCAAGTTTTCAAATTTTTTCTCATTGTGCAGTGGTCCTTTTAACATAATTATCATTACAATTTATGACAGTTAATGAGGAGCAATGATTCACGAGTAGTGTCACTCTATTAAAAATGTTCTGGATCTAAGGTGACAAGCTGGTCCTCAGACCAAGAAGATTGAGAACCACTGACTTAGAGGACCACTGTGGTCATCATTTTTCTAGAGTATGTTTAAGGTTATTCCTAAAGAGCGTAAAAACTTGCTATAATTTGAATTAGCCATTTTTTTCTAAAGTGTATTCTACCTGGGATACTCAGTATCGTCTCTCCTGAATTTCAATTAACTGCTTTGATGTGTTAATTAATAGCAAAGTCTGTTGTGGTGGCCAAACAATGGGCCCTATTCTATTGCAAGCCCGAAATTACCTTCAAACTGAACTTTAAGCTGCGGGTCAAAATATTTCTAAACAAGTAGGTGTCAATCGTCACTTACCCGTAACTACAGGCTCACAGCCCCAATAGGCAAACCAAGAACCTGTAAGTAGAATTTCAGGGCATCATAATGATCAGTTAAGCAAGCCCGTAAGTTACAATTTAAACAGAGCCAATAGTAAATGAGCCAATAGTAAATACTACAATCAGTTAGTGTTTAGAAGTACGATTTGCGATCAGACTCGCAATCCACAAATGTAGAAATCAATAAAAAATCTATAAAGCAACTGTTCTAGTCTATGTGGGTTCCATTATATGTATTAACTCCTTGATTCCCGGGATCTATATAACATGGAAATAAAATGTAAAAAAAATGTTTTTTTTTAAATTGCAGATTTATGAGCTTTCCCAGTATTTTTAAGTACAGTAATGCGCGTTTATTTGCTTTTGCAGTGTTACAAACAGGTGTTTAACCCACTTGTGGGTCCTATCTAGTGCTAGTATCATTTTTTGTTACAATTGCCATTTACGGGCTTGTTTAATTTGTGTCATTGAATATGTATTTTGCATTTTTAGTATTGGTAACATTTACCGGCTTGAAACATTAAAAGGAGGAGATGCGATGGAGTCACGTTTTTGACAACCACAGTGATTTTGAGCCTGTAACTCGCAATTGTAATGCAAGTTGCTTCATGTATCTAATTGAATATCAGTAACATTTACTGGCTCATTACGGGCTCAAGTAATTGCAATTTGTACAATTAAATAGGGGCTCATTGTCTGCCAATGGTATAATGCAGTTCGATTCCCTCCCCATGCTTATCACGCTGCATTTCACCATATTGAGCCACACATTAGCATTGTTTGTATGGGTCTTTTAAAATAAGTGATGAATGATTTACTGTAGAGAAAATAGGCTAGTACAATGTATAAATAGATTTTAATACTCTTTAGGATGAAACAAACTTCCTGTTGGGGTGACAGTGTCTCTTTAAATTTTCTACTCATCTATTCTTATTATCTTTTTATTTCTAAGCTGATTCCGTCAGTGGCTTTCTCTAGAGGATGTGTCCTTTTATTACGTCTAATGATCACTTTGACTAAACAGGAAGTGCTTAGATGCACAAAAGGAATATGGTGGCCAAAGCCTTCGCTCACTTTAGGAATTTGATCAGAATAAATCAAAATGGTAGATTTCCCAGCAATATAAATAGATGTAAAATATAATAAATTAGAGACTGTATTATGTTTTTTTTTTCTTTATTTAATTCTATTTATTTTATATATAGGACTACAGCTACCTTTTAAAGGGATAAACAACAATTTCTAAAGTGTAATTTAATACTTTGGGTACTAACAAATACTTTATTAACTGAATGTTATGGAAAGATATTGTTTATACAGTAAATGTGCATTTATTGTCAGTCTTTTTAATCCACCTCTTTAAAATTCGCTTTTATCTTTACTATAGCTGCGGCCATTTTGTTGAAATCTCGTGAAAAGAGGCATTACCCTTCAAATTATTGTCTATGGTGGATTTCTCTAGTATTTAAAGTCATGTCATGGCCGACTTCACGTCAATTTCTCAGAATCGTTAGATGTTTTAGTTTTAATGAAGGATCCAGTGAGCTGAATGAAAATGGAGAGCGAAAAAAGCACTGCGTATCTGAGGCAGCGTCTTTGTTTTACTATAACTAATGAGATTGAATACATATTTTTTTTTTGATGATGTAGAGAAGTGAATCCAATTGACAATAACATGAAATACACAAATTTTTCCTACATCATCAAAGAAAGGGTAATTTTCCTAGTAGGTGTAATTCATACATCCCCTGGTAGTTATTTCCTGGAAATTCCACTAGTGATATCATTACATTTCTTAGAAGGGCAGAACATTGTTTGCAATTTAATTTTTTTTTTTTATATATATGGTGAATGCTCTCAAAAACACTGTAATTCTGAAGAAAAAAAAACAATACATAGATACACGTCTAAGGTAAAAAATTATATATAATATACGTTCATAATTTCTTTTTTTGTTTATATATATATATATATATATATATTTATATATATATATATATGTGTGTGTGTATAAATAAATATATATATATATCATATATAATAGTTGTCAAACTACGATTCGTCATCACGCTTTGCGAGCTCGCAAAGCGAGTTCGCAAGAACTGCATCCCACGCGAAGCGAGGGATGCAGTTTGCTCCACAAATGCGGACCCTCGCGAAGCGAGGGACCGCATTTGCGGAAGGTGGAGGCTCCAACATCGGCTGTGTTTGTTCGCAAATGTGGACCCTCGCGAATTTGCAGAGGTGGAGGCTCAAAGGCACCTCACAAGCGGTTAAAAACACACACACGCACGACTTAGAAAAAAAAAACACCTTGGAACCAACCTTATCGTAACAAAGACCCACATGCACTAAAAATACGACCATACCGTCCGAAACGTGCGCACCTAAAAACAGTCAAAACACACCAAATACTCACAAAAACTACATAAAAAGGTTACCCATAGCAACGGGGGCATCCAGGACCTCTGAAAGTGAAGTTACACCTCCATTTAAGTACGAATTTCCGAGTTCAGACACACGAAAATCCCCTAAGCGAGAGAAAAAATGGCCACCGAAAAAAACAAAAACGAGGCTCAAAGCTCAGCCACGTACAACTTGCCCAAGAAGGGATCCGAGATAAGCTCGGAAACCTGCATTAACCTCAGAACCAAACACCCACGCGCACGACAAATATGACCATAACGGCCAAACCGCGCGCACCTAAAAACAGTCAAAACACACCAAATACTCACAAAAACTACATAAAAAGCTTACACATAGCAAACGGGGGGGGGGGGGGGGGTGGCAACCAGGACCTCTGAAAGTGATGTTACACCTCAATTTAAGTCCAAATTCCCGAGTTCAGACACACGAAAATCCCCTAAGCGAGAGAAAAAATGGCCGCCGAAAAAAACAGCCCAGCCACGTATAACTTACCGAAGAAGGGATCCATGATAAGCTCGGAAACCCGCATTAACCCCACGGGATCCGAGATAAGCTCGGAGACCTGCATTAACCCCACATGAACCATCGCAGTGGGGGTCCCGATTGCACGCAATCAGGGACCCCCGCTGCAATGAAAATTTAAAATTCCCGCGTTACAGGTCCTTAAAGGACCCGTTATAAAAGAAAACAAATATACACTATCACCCTGTCACTCATGGGGGTCAATACAGACCCCCATAAACCCCTAATTAACCCTGTCACTCATGGGGGTCAATAAAGACCCCCATAAGCACTTAATTAACCCCCTCACTCATGGGGGTCAATACAGCCCCCCATAAGCCCTTAATTAACCCCCTCACTGATGGGCGTCAATACAGACCCCCATAAACCGCTAATTAACCTTGTCACTCATGTGGGTCCATACAGACCCTCATAAGCCTCTATTTAACCCCATCAGTCCCATAAGGGTATATTATGACCATTATGGGCCTGTTACAACACAACATTAACCACATAAGTGCCATGACGGTCTTCAAGGACCATCATGACACTAAGTATAAACCCTACACTGCACTATACCCCCCAATAAAACATTAAATATCAACTAAACAGCCTCTACACTAAGCTATTAACACCTACACTACCTACCTACCCCCTAATAACACCCACCACTCTAATTACAGAAAATAAAAAAGCCTAAAGTCACAAAAAAAATAATAATCTACATTACATAAAATAAAAAATCCTAAGTCAAAAAATTAAAAAAAGGAACATTACAGAAAATAAAAAAAAACATTACTACCCCCCCTCAGTACAGAAAAAAAAAAAAATTACACACCTGAAAAGGAAATACATATAATACAATACAATACAATACAAATACATACAATATAATACAATACAATTAAATACAATACAATACAATACACCCCTATCTAATCTACAATACATTCTATCTATCTAATATACATCACACAATCTATCTAAATAAATACCATCATCTAATATACATCCTATCTATATGTCTCCGGCCTCCTCCGCCTCCTCTTCTGCCACGCCCTGTAAAAAAAAAAAAAAAAAAAAAATACTTACATCCGAACTCACGGACATCCCCGACGCTAATGAGGCTCCCGGAGACTTTTCCGGAAGAGAATAGGCAATGGCGCCTTCTGATTGGTTGAAAACGCTGTCTATCAAATTCACCCAATCAGGAGGTGCCAATGTGTGAGCCAATCAGAAAGGGATACACCCTAAAATCCCACTCTGATTGGATAATGCACCTGTCAATCTTTATTTAAACCAATCACAAGGCGCAGATGACTTCAGCCAATCACAATGGAATACACCCCCACAGGGTGATTGGTTGGAGCATCTGCGCATTCTGATTGGTGGCACTGACAATAGCCAATCACAATGGAATACACCCTCACGTACTGATTGGTGAAGGATTCGCGCATTCTCATTGGCTATTGTTAATGTCAATCAATATTACAGCCAATGGGAAGGCGCAGATGTCTTCACCAATCAGTACGTGGGGGTGTATTCCATTGTGATTGGCTGATGGCAATAAAGCCTTCGAATTGGTTCAAATAAAGATTGACAGGTGTGTTATCCAATCAGCGTGGTGTTTTGCGGTGTATCCCTTTCTCATTGGTTCACAATTGGCGTCTTCTCATTGGCTGAATTTGATAGACAGCGTTTTCAGCCAATCAGAAGCCGCCATTGCCAATTTTATTCTGGAACACTCCGTAGGAAGCTCATTAGCTCATTAAATTTTTTTTTTTACCGCGCGGATGCTTCCAGGGCTCATCCCGGGGCAGAACACCAGAAGGCCGGAGACATTGCGGGGAGGTAAGTACAATGTAGATTGTGTTTATTTCACTATGTTTTATGTTTATGTATGTGTACTAATGTAATGTTTTTATTTAACAGGGGCAGCGCAGCAGAGGCAAAGTTGAAGGAGGACGCGACATCCTGGAATGGGACATGCTGGAACGGGACATGCTGGAAAGGTGCATATAATATTTAGAATATTAAGAATGTTTACTTATTTTATGTAAACGTGTTGTATACATTTTTTTAATCTTTTTTACCCTAGGTTGGTAAGTGGTCTTAATTATTTTATTGTATCTTAGAATTAGTGTTGCTATATAGAGATAGCATATACTGTATGTTAGATAGATAGGGGGATGTATAGTATATAGATAGTATTTATTGTATATTACATAGATAGATAGGGGGATGTATATTAGATAGATAGTATTGAATATTAGATAGAGGGATGTATATTACATAGTGGGATGTATATTACATAGTGGGATGTATATTACATAGGGGGATGTATATTATATAGGAGGATGTATATTAGTTAGGGTGTATTGTATTTAATTGTATTGTATTATATTGTATTTAATTGTATTGTATGTATTATATGTATTTCCTTTTCAGGTGTGTATTTTTTTTTTACTGTACTGGGGGAGGGGGGGTTGTAATGTATATTTTTAATTTTCTGTAATGTACATTTTTTTTGGTGATTTTAGTTTTTTTTATTTTGTGTAATGTAGATTTTTGATTTTTGATGACTTTAGTTTTTTTGATTTCTGTATTTAGAGTGGTGGGGGTTATTAGGGGGTAGGTAGGTAGTGTAGGTGTTAATAGGTTAGTGTAGAGGGTGTTTAGTTGATATTTAATGTTTTATTGGGCGGGTATAGTGAAGTGTAGTGTTTATACTTAGTGTCATGATTGTCCTTGAGGACCGTCATGGCACTTATGTGGTTAATGTTGGGTTGTAACAGGCCCATAATGGTCATAATATACCCTTATGGGACTGATGGAGTTAAATAGAGGATTATGAGGGTCTGGATAGACCGCCATAAGTGACCGGGTTAAAATGGTGTAGTGCTTACACTTTGGGTCATGAGGGTCCTGGATGACCCTCATGGCACTTATAGTGTTATTACATGCATTTATTAGTGTGTTAGAGGGGTCTATATAGTTGAGGCACACAGTACACTCACATTGTGTGGCAACAGCATTTCAACACTTTCTTTTATTGGAAAGTCGCTAGTATATTAAATAAAAAGTATTGTGTTCACATCTGAATGTCTAAAGCAAGATAAAAAAACTGCTTCCAGCTCAGAGTTCAGAGAAAAACAGTTATTACACTGCATTCTGGGAAGCTGAGCTGGGACATGCCAATACTGACAGGGCAATAACGTTTGAAGCCATGGCAATGCTGTTTGACACACAATGTATAGCATTTTCTACTCTGAGGACCTTTGGCGTTCTTTGCAAGCCTCACGCTGAGGGTCTTCTAAGCTCATTGCGTGGCTCGCAATGAGCACCTTCGGGGCTCATTGTGAGCCTCTCCTCTTGTTTACTTTTGCTCCTCTGAGCGCCTTTGGCACTCATCACAAAGAGTTTGTAGTAGTTTGTCTAAGTTGTAACGTAGTTAGCAAGCATTTTCCATACTTCCTAACTATGTATTTTTGTACCTTGTACGTCCCTGGCAAAAGTCGTACATTGCCTTGAGGTGTTTTGCACGTTTCGAGGTCGTGTATCCTCGTTTTCATTGTTTTCGGACGCCATTTTGTTTTTCGCTTAGCCGATTTTCAAGTTCCGAAACTCCTTAAATTCAATTTTAATTTGTGTGCAACCTCACTGGCAGATGTCGTGGCTGTCCCCCCATGTGGGTGTGTTTTTTTTTTTTTGTATTTTGTAGTGTTTTTGGATGTACGTGTTTCAGCCGTTAACTTCGTATTTTTGTGACCTCGTAATTTTTTTTTCTAAAGTCCTGCAGGACGTATTTGTTTTTTTTAAAGTCCTGTGACGTGTTTTTTTGTTGTTCAAAGTCCCGCTTTTCGGGGTAGTTTTTTACCACTGAGTACGGTTCCGTAGAGCCTCCACCTCCGCAAATGCGGACACTCACTTTGCGAGGTCCGCATTTGCAGCCTGCAATTAGCCTTTGGCTCATTGCAGTTTATATCCCCTTCCGAAAATGCACCCCCTCTCAGGTTGGAGCCTCCACCTGCGCAAATGCGGCCCTCGCTTCACAAGGTCCGCATTTGCGGCCAGAACTGCGTCGCAGTTTGACAACTATTATATGTGATATAACTAGCGAATTGTCCATCAGGCATAAAATTGTAAGCCAGGCAATGCTGTTTGCTTCTCAGAGCACCTTCGGCGCTCATTGCAACCCTTTCCTCCCGTCCACTGTATGGGCAGCTCATTGCAGGGTTCATTAACCTGCAAGTTTTGTGCTTGGGAATTCCATGTGTCTCTTTCCAGCATCTCCCCCATGTCCCTTCCCTGTGTGTTTCTCTTCTGTGTGTCTGCTGACTGTTTGTGTGGGGGGCGCTGACTGCCGTTTGTTTTATTTTCAAAGTCCTGCGTGCCTGGCGTTGTTGGTGTAAGTGTTAGTGTCTTTGACATTGTCTATTTTCTAAGTGCTGCATGCCTGGCTATGCTCAGCCTCGTTTTCACCAAGTTTCAGGAATTTTTAAGTTGTAGTCCGCCATTTTTTTTTCTCGTTTAGCCGATTTTTGAGTGACAAGTTAAATAAGGCTCAAAATTGCATTCATCCTCACTCACAGGCTTCCTGGCTCTCCCCCTGTGCTGTGTGAATGTGTTTTTAAAAAAAAATATTTCTCTTGTATTTTGATTTCCGCGGGTCGGCTGTTAAATTCGTATTTTTCAGAGTACGTATTATTTTCCTGAGCTCGCATGTGTGATGGGGCCGCTGGCTGCAATGAGTGCCTTCGGCGCGCCTTGCAGCCTAAGTGCTGCGCGGCTGCTTAATTAAGGTGAGCGGGGCAATGAGGCCCTGTGTCTTTGGCGCTCATTGTGAGCCCCCCCCTCTACCTCTCCCACCCTCTACTTTATTGGCTTCGCAAAGAGCGCCTGTGGCTCTCATCCCAGGCCTCGCAAAGAGTGCCTTTGGCGCTTATTGCGAGTCTCTCCCCCTGTCTACTTCCTCCCTTGTGTCTCATTTCCCTCCTCCTCTCCATCCCTTGTGTCTCCTTCCCCCCTGTGTTTTTAACCCCCTCCTATGTGTCTCTTTCCCCCTCCCCTGTGTCTCTTTCCCCCGTCTACCTCCCCTGTGCTTTATCCCCCCTCCCATGTGTTTTATTCCCCCTCCCCTGTGTCTCTTTCCCCCCGTCCCCACTGTCTCTTCCCCCCTCCCTCGTGTCTCTCTTGTTTCCCCACATTTCCCTCCCCTGTGTATCTCCCCCCCTCCTCCCCCTCCCCTGTGTCTCTTCCCCATCCTCTCACTCCCCTGTCTTTTCCCCCCTCCTCTCATTCCCGTTTCTTCCCCCCTCCTCTCACTCCTGTGTCGCTTCCCCCCTGTTTCTATTTTCCTCCTGTGTCTCTTCCCCACCTTTCCCTCCCCTGTGTCTGTTTCCCCCTCGCCTGTTTCGGTTTCCCCCTCTCCCTCCCCTGTGTCTCTTTCCCCCTCCCCTGTGTCTCTTCCCCTCTCCCCTGTGTCTCTTCCCCACCTCTCCCTCCCCTGTGTCTGTTGCCTCCTCCCCTGTGTCTCTTCACCCCTCCCTCCTCTGTGTCTCTTTCCCCCTCCACTGTGTCTCTTCCCCCCTCCGTCCCCTGTGTTTCTTCCCCACCTCTCCCTCCCCTGTGTCTTCCCTGTGTCTCTTTCCCCCTCCCCTTTGTCTCTCCCACGCCTCCATCCCCTGTGTCTCTTCCCCACCTCTCCCTCCCCTGTGTGTGTTCCCTCCTCCCGTGTCTCTTCCCCCTCTCCCTCCCATGTGTCTCTTTCCCCCTCCCCTGTGTCTCTTCCCCCCCTCTCCCTCCCATGTGTCTCTTTCCCTCCTGTGTCTCTTCCCCACCTCTCCCTCCCCTGTGTCTGTTCCCCCCTCCCATGTGTATTTTCCCCCCTCCCGTGTCTCTTCCCCCTCTCTCATCCATGTGTCTCTTTTCCCCTCCCTCCCATGTGTCTATTTTCCCCTACCCCTCCTTCCCTGTGTCTCTCTCCCCCTCCCCTCCCTCCCTGTGTATCTTTTCCCCTCCCCTGTGTCTCTTCCCCCCTCCCTCCCCTGTGTCTCTTCCTCCCATGGGTCTCTATCTCCCTCCCTCCCTGTGTCTCTTACCCACTATCCCTCCTCTGTGTCTCTTACCCCCTATCCCTCCTCTGTGTCTCTTACACCCTCTCCCTCCTCTGTGTCTTTTCCCCCTCCCCTGTGTCTCTTTCCTCCCTGCCCCCCGTGTCTCTTCCCCCTCCCTTGTGTCTCTCCCCCCATTTCCCTCCCCTGTATCTTTTGTCCCGTGCCCTGTATATTTTCCCCCTCCACTGTCTTTTCCCTCTTCCGCTCCCTCACCTGTATTTCTTCACCCTCCTCTCACTCCTCTGTGTCTCTTCCCCCTTCTCTCACTCTCCTGTGTCTATCCCCCCTCCCCCCATGTGTGTCTCTCCCCCTCCTCCCCTGTGTGTCTCTCCCCCCTTCTCCTCTGTGTGTCTCTCCCCCTCCTCCTCTGTGTGTCTCTCTCCCCTCCTTCCCTATGTGCCTCTCCCCTGTGTGTCTCTCCCCTCCCCCCCTTTGTGCCTCTCCCGTCCTCCTCTGTGTGTCTCTTCCTGTTTTTTTCTACCTGTGTTTTTCTGAATAATTAGATAATGTGTAAATGCTTTTTAAGCAAAAATAAACATTTTTTTAACTTGTATATGCAATCATTCTTTGCTGCAAGATTCCATTGTCTTTTCTGAGGTAATTATGCTTGCTGCTGTGTCTTGATGTGTCTACTTCCACATCAAGAAGCTGATCAGCAGAAATCAAAATGCACTATATCTTTTTTTTTACATAGATACATTCATATTCAACACATGTTGCCATTTTTCAGTTTTCAGGAAAATGTTTTGAATAATAGACTACAGTGGCTGTCTAATGTTAGTTTTAAGTAAAAGATCCAGCAATATTATCTGATGCAATGTTTGGAGACCCCTTTTAAAGAAATGCAATGTTGGGGAGGGTTAAACTAGGTGCCCCCAACCATTTATATTGACTGCTCTACATAATCACAGCTCTTGGCTGTTGTGCAGACCCTGCCTTGTGATCTTGCTCACTCAGCCTTCAGGTGCAGCTACTGTGAAGGGTCAATTTTCATGGATATAATAGGGTTATTGAGTCACGGCAAAAATGTGACATAAAAAAATATGTGTGAACATTATAACATTAAAGGGCTCATGTCACAAGTCCATAACATTTAGAAGCAGATTTCAGTGTGTCATGTCACAACTATGTTAAGCCCTCTGTTTAGATGCTATATATATATATATATATATATATATATATATATATATATATATATATATATATATATTTATTTATTTATTATTATCCTTTATTTATAACGCTCCAACATATTCCGTAGCGCAGTGGTACAATAAAGTTGCTGCAGTGCAAATCATTATGCCTGTAAGAGCCCTAATACAGTCTGTACCTGTAAGGGCCTACGTCGAACCTGTGCCAGTAAGAGCCCTAATCGAGCCTGTGCCAGTAAGATCCTGTGGAAGTAAAAGCATAAAATGAGCATTAATGATCACTGTTTGTCTATGGCAGGGTGGTAAAATGTGTCTATGCTTTCTGAGTTTTGTGTCATGATGTGTTAATTAGACAAAACTCTGTAGGATGTTGTATTCTGAAGAGAGTAATTATCAGCATTATTTTACCTGGACTCCAAGACATTAAAACATTTTATATTTGAGTTACAGATGAGCAGTGCCTTCAAGAGCTGAAGTTAAGCCTCTGCATTTAAGAGTTCAAGTCCAGTTAGTTTTTACTAGTTTCTAGTGAAACTACCTATATCACAGTCTCCAGCAGAGTCTCTTGCAGGGTGCAGTGGTGTTAAGAGACATAAAGGACAAACATCCCTGTACAAGTGCCCGATGTTGCAATGGAAGAAGACTCCCCTTCCAAGCATTACCCTCTACATTGCCACCATCCTATTGGTCCCTCAAGTCCTCTGAGTACTGTACAGTAAAAGTGAAGTTAAATTCTCTGTTATTTAATGTAATTATTGTTTTGTATTGATGCCTGTTTAGTTGTAAGGTTTTTTATCCAAAAACAAGGCCATTAGTTCTAAATACAATGTGAAAAATCATTACATTGAATCCTATAGGAAATGCTTGTTTGGTTCGCATCCTGCTGTCCGTATGTCCGTAACGTAATACAAGGTACCACTGTGTATATATATATATATATATAGAAAACGAATAATATATTAATAAGCCCATTTGCATGTCTAAAAGGCGGGGACATGCAAATGAGAATACAATGTACCTCACCCTTTTAATCCAAAAATAGCAACTTTATACATTGCTCCCTTAAAGCATATGCCCGCTGTATTAAACAGCTTTTAAGCAAAGCATCAGGTTGGATTTTACACAAACCAAGAATCACTCATATACAGGCCTGTTTCAGGCTTTTAGCTATCATCAGTATGAGGTAGATTCTGGTTTGTGCAATAGATTTTGTAGGATTGGGTATTCCACAACAATCATTTAGTGTATGGTGAACACAAGAGTGAGAAAAGCTCTCCACCGTACAAAGTACAGAATACAAATAATACATTAATAAGCCCATTTGCATGTCTAAAAGGCGGGGACATGCAAATGAGAATACAATGTACCTCACCCTTTTAATCCAAAAATAGCAACTTTATACATTGCTCCCTTAAAGCATATGCCCGTACTAAATGATTGTTGAAGAATACCAAATCCTACAAAATCTATTGCACAAACCAGAATCTACCTCATACTGATGATAGCCAAAAGCTTGAAACAGTCCTGTATATGAGTGATTCTTGGTTTGTGTAAAATCCAACCCGATGCTTTGCTTAAAAGCTGTTTAATACAGCGGGCATATGCTTTAAGGGAACAATGTATAAAGTTGCTATTTTTGGATTAAAAGGGTGAGGTACATTGTATTCTCATTTGCATGTCCCCGCCTTTTAGACATGCAAATGGGCTTATTAATGTATTATTCGTTTTCTGCACTTTGTACGGTGGAGAGCTTTTCTCACTCTTGTGCTCACCATACACTAAATGATTGTTGTGGAATACCCAATCCTACAAAATCTATTGCACAAACCAGAATCTATCTCATACTGATGATAGCCAAAAGCTTGAAACAGGCCTGTATATGAGGGATTCTTGGTTTGTGTAAAATCCAACCCGATGCTTTGCTTAATAGCTGTTTAATACAGCGGGCATATGCTTTAAGGGAGCAATGTATAAAGTTGCTATTTTTGGATTAAAAGGGTGAGGTACATTGTATTCTCATTTGCATGTCCCCGCCTTTTAGACATGCAAATGGGCTTATTAATGTATTATTCGTTTTCTGTACTTTGTACGGAGGAGAGCTTTTCTCACTCTTGTGCTCACCATACACTAAATGATTGTTGTGGAATATATATATATATATATATATATATATATATATATATATATATATATATACATATACATACATATATATATACATATATATATATACATATATATATACAGTGGATATAAAAAGTCTACATACCCCTGTTAAATTGTCAGGTTTCTCTGCTGTAAAAAAATTAGACAAAGATAAATAATTTCAGAACATTTTTCCACCTTTAATGTGACCTATAAACTGTACAACTCAATTGAAAAACAAACTGAAATATTTTAGGTAGAGGGAAGAAAAAATATAAAAATAAAATAATATGGTTGCATAAGTATGCACACCCTTAAACTAATACTTTGTTGAAGCACCTTTTGATTTTATTACAGCACTCAGACTTTTTGGGTATGAGTCTATCTGCATGGCACATTTTGACTTGGCAAGATTTGCCCACTCTTCTTTGCAAAAACACTCCAAATCTGTCAGATTGCGAGGGCATCTCCTGTGCACAGCCATCTTCAGATCACCCCACAGATTTTCAATCAGATTCAGGTCTGGGCTCTGGCTGGGCCATTCCAAAACTTTAATCTTCTTCTGGTGAAGCCATTCCTTTGTTGATTTGGATGTATTCTTTGGGTCGTTGTCATGCTGAAAGATGAAGTTCCTCTTCATGTTCAGCTTTCTAGCAGAAGCCTAATTATCTAATTTCTCATAATATTGTTTATATTACTATAATATAATATCATATTTAATATAATATTTAATATAGTATACAATGTAATATTTTCTATAATATAATATATTTCAATGTGCCCTTGTCAATTTTGAAGTGATCTATATATTAGACTATAATTCTCTCATGTCTCCAAGTACTGCGTGTAATAAAATATAATATTTAATATGTAATATATATAATTTAGAATATAATGTAATATATTACATTATTATAATACAGTGTAATATAATGTAAAATAATGTAATATAATAGTATTTTTGCTAAAGTGACCTCATAGTAAAGAAGTGCAGATAACTTTCCTTATAATAATTCTAAAAATAACTTTTCAGAAAACATAATAAAAATCAGATAATATCAGTATAATAATAATTTTAAAATATATCTGTTATTATTATCCTTTATTTGTAACTTGCCAAATAGAGGCCCCCATTTAATTGCAGGCCCGTAATTACCTTCAAACAGACCTTTTGGCTGCGGGTTCCAATTTTTTTACATATATAGATGTATTTAATTTATTAAGCCCGCAATTACATGCTCACAGCCCTAACACGCAAACCATGAACCCGTACGTAGCAATTCAGGGCATGGACATGATCAATTAAGCAAGCCCGTAAGTTACATTTTAGACAGAGCCAATAGTAAATGAGACCGTCATCATGTAAAACATGGAGTTTAAACTACAATCAATTAGTGTTTAGAAGTCTGATTTGCAATTGGACTCGCAATCCAGAAATGTAGAAATCAATAAATGTTATTTGCAGATTTGAGAGAAGGGGAATGCTGAGCTATTAATTCTAAGACCAAACATCACTTTCACTTTTAATAAAAGTACAGGATGTCTTTTCTATGCTACGATTTGTAAGTAAGCCCTTTGTGGGTCTATTTTACCCATTTACGGACTTGACAGAGGCTAATCCCGCAGCCTTTGCGGGTCTGATGTGCTCCAAGCCCGTGGGACTCTGGGCATGGAAACTGAACATGAATTACAATAAAAATGATTTTCAGATTTGAGTGTAGGGGACTGTTGTGCTATGAATTCTAACACCTCCAATCACTTTCAAGTCTCATCAAAGAACAGGATGTTTTTTTTATGTGCCTAATTGGTGCTCGGATTTGTAAGTAAGAGCCTTGCAGGACCTTTTGGGTGTAAGTAAGCTGCGACTTGGTTTTAGCTAATTACGGCCTTGACGAAAGGGTTCACATAGCATTTGAATAGCGACCTTGGCTTTCTTGCGGTCGAAACTCTTGCGGCCACGTAAGATCAAAGGCTTTCCTGCTGCGCGGGCAGCCGCAAGGTATAACAGGGCACCAGCTGCAAGCCTGCTGGAGCCCTCGGCCGCAAGGGAATAAAATACGGAAGTAGCTTGCGGCAGGTCCTTGCAGTCACGCCTCTCCTACGGCCGTTAATTGAATGAGGCCCTTAGTGTTTGAAGGTAATTGTGAGTATGTTGAATTGTTGCAATTGAATATGGTTTTTGTGTCTTTAGCACTGGTAACATTTGCGGGCTTGAAACATCAATGGAGGAGATAGATCGGAGTTATTGTTTTGACAACCGCAGTGATTTTGAGCCTGTAACTCACAAATAGATTATGAATAGCAAAATGTTGCCAATTAACATTTACTGGCTCCATTATGGGATCATTTAATTGCGATTTGGACAATTAAATAGGGCCATGTTCTGTAGTGCTTTACAGGGTTAAGTACAAGTCAAAAACAGTTTAACACATCTCAAATCTATGATTTGTCATTGAAAGATACCATAATGTCAAGAAGGTAGCAACTTTTCTGAAGTATGAATTTATATGACAAATTATAAAAAAAAAAAATGAAATGGGATTCTGGTATAAATACAGTTATACTGACTTTATGGTTATGTTGGACCCCCGAACCTAATTGATTGACATGTGACCTCCATGTTTTACTGCTGTAAAATTGACGGTCTCATTTGGCTGATTCGAAATGGGAGGTTACGCTTAATTGATCATGGTACCGCCCTGAACTGCTATGAACCAGTGCATGGTTTACGGAGTTGGCTTTGGGCCAGAAACTTGTGGGTTTAAGCAATTGAATAGCTCTGGAATCTGAGAGGAACAGGAGCCCGCAACACACCCACAGACATACGGCCTACATTGCGCGAGTTGCAGCCTTGCAATTGAATCGGTCTCCAAGTTTGGGTGGTTGTTGGCTTTAAGTTTATCTTATTAACTTCATGTTTCTATGCATGAGTGGTGCTAGCATGCTAGACCACACATTTGAAATAAACTCATATTCTGGTACGTCTCAAGTAAATAGCAAGTTAATAAAGCCATCCCAGGAGGAGATTTTGAGTGAAGGAGGCATGACCGTGGCTGGGAGGGGGAGCAAGGAGTGTGCCTATGGCTTAAATGCCTCCCCTTGGTGGGCTTGACTCTGCCTTTTATGGTGAGTAGGCAAAGTGATGTCCTTCTCCAGGCCTAAATATGGGAGCATCTTGGCAGCAAAGATGTTAGAGCCTGAACCCTATTGGTCTTGTGACCTATGGTTGGTTTGTCAAGTTAATAAACTGTCTGTGGCTTAATTTCTCCAAGTAATGCTTCATGGTCATTTATTGGTGGGAGTGATGGTGGTAAATTGGTCAGTGTTAAGTGACAGAGCCAGGTTGTGAGCATAGCTTGATGCCAGCAGCTTGCTAGACCATTGCCTTCTTCTAATTGTTTAAAAATTGCCATTTTTAAAATAAAATGAAAGGGACACTATCACCCCAAAGTCAATGCATTGTATTAGCCATTTTAAAGTGTACCAATCCTCAAACATGCACAATTATTGTGCAAATAAGAAGATCCTGAATACTAATTAGCTTCATTGATGTGCTAATTAGAATCACTGTCTGTCCCTGTGGTGCAAAAACAATTACTGAAGGACATGTCATTCACTCTCTTATCAAGTACTCTAAGCTGGGAATAGGCACATTGACCCCAACATTATCCACAAAAACAATGCTATATTTCTCCGGAATGATTTTTTGTAGAGAAAAAAGGTTAGAACAATATAGTGCCAGTTTTCACGCTGTTAGATGTTTAAAAAATGCTGAATATTATTTTTAAATAATTTAATATTATTTTTATTAATGATAAATGCCTATTTTATACAATGAGCTCCTAGTGTGGCTGTTTATAATTCATTTCTTAATGTTAGTACAATATTTTATTTCAAACTTCAATTTGCCTATAAGATAGACATGAATAAAATGGTCATGAATGTTATATGATGTAGTAGCGCGATGTGAAATAACATATTTGTCATTGCAGGGTTATTTTGTATAAACTGGCCCAGGAATATACTAAATTTCCAGCTTTATACTAAACAAGAGTTGATATAATTTTTAACATACATTATATGAATTCAGAGTATCATTAATTTGCTTAAAATCTTACAAATAAAATCTGTAAACAAATCACATTAGCTGATTTCCACTAAAGTTCATAAAAGCTATTTGCACTGCAGAGGCATAAATAACTGGCTATATTATCACTGTTTCAAACCACTTTGATGAAACAGATGGTGGAAGTACTGACGATAATTGTAAAGTTTGAATTATGAGCTATTTGTGAGAATGCACTTTCAGTAGATTTACAAAGGAAGAGTGGTTAAGACATTATTGTTTGAATTTGGGCTTTTAGAGTAAAGGTTCACCTGCAAATGCTGTAGTAGGAGCTTTCTCCTAATGTCCACCATCCTGAAAAGTCTCTAATGACTTCCATTTCCTCTCCAAATCCCAATTATGTTCCTCAGTCACCCTGTGGGAGACCTTCTTTTATTTATAAATGTGATGTTCCTTACATTTTCTTCTTCTATTTTCCACCTCCCCTCCATTGCATGTACTCCAATGAATTTAAAGGACCAGTTACCTCACCATAAGTGCTCTTCATTGTGTGAAAGAGCACATGATTTTATGTTAAAATAATCTATTTGTTTCCATTTAATTACACTTATAACAGTTAAAAACTGAAAGTTTTAGGTCTGTTTACAAACACACTGACTATTCCATGATTGATGACATCTGCCGACAATGGCCATTGTAGCTCCTGTGCAGAGAATGATGTATATGTTTTTCTTGGCATTCAGGAATCCTATTGCCCAGCCGTTAACCCACAAGTAACTTATTTCAAAGATTCTAACATTCCTTTCTATGCACAGATTAATTTATAAATTGTTGTTGCTTTCGGCCTGTCTGGCAGCTTGCCAGTGACACATGTAAACTGAGATTTAATCAATAAATATCTCAGTGTAAAAAGAACAGATTTAAAAAAAATTTTTTTTTTTTTATATGCTGTTAAGAGACCTTTACATTGGTGTACTCCAGATTGTACTGTATTAAGTGACCATTTAAAGCGTCCGTGTAAGCACTTTTCAAGTTACATTTTTAGTTCATCATGAATTAACATTGAAAATACAGGTACAAACAACAGCAAAAAAAGCTTTAGCCATCAATATCATTTAAAAAGACATTTCCCACTAATCATTTATTTAAGAAAATCTACAAGTAGAACCCCAATAAATTATTAAATTGTAATGGGCTTGCTTAACATTTTTATCGGGTGCTTTAGTGGCATTATTGTGATCAAGTTTCTTTGTTGGGAACTGAAAGAGGGTATTTGATAATATGATACAGAATTTTCAAATAAAGTTCACAAAAACATATTCAGAAGTTTAACTGTTCTTGGCTGAAGGTGTTTTTTCGCTAAATGTTTAGATGTATTCTATTGATTCTAGGTCATAATTTACCTCTTTAAGCTTTAACTCGTAAACCCTGTATTTTTAAGTCTTATTTCAGGGGCGTGATCATATGATCTGACAATATTTAAGTAAACCTGTAATTTACTTCTTAAACACAGCCAATAGTAAATGAGACCGTCATCATGACGTCAGTAAAACATGGAAGTTAGATGTAAACTGCAATCAGAGGCTAAGAATTAATTAGTGCCAATAAGTAATATTTGCCAATCTGGCTCACAAACAAGCACTCTGTAAAATGCATTAGATCATCTGTTCTAGTCTATGTGGGTTTCATGATATGCATTAACCCCCTGAGTCTCGGGATCGATGTTACTCAGAAATAACATTTAAAAATAATATTTTTTTAATTGCTTCTTTGTGGGTTTTAGCAATTTATTCCAATGTATTTCCACGCCTTCCCATGCTTATTGTGTGTTTAATTGTTGTTGCTGCTTTAATAAGTGTTTTTTAAAAGCCCAAGTCTTATTTAGCACTCACAATATTTTTAACAGAAACTTGATATTTTTTTCATTTGCAGCTTAGATTGTATTTCTGAGCTAGAGCTATTGTTCGAAAAGAATATCGATTTTGTGTAACTTTTATTATTTAGAGCTCGTAATATTCAAGCTGTGTTAAAACCAATGGAGTTCTAATGCCAAATTGGTGGCTTTGGCTGGCCCGTAGAGATTGTGGACGGTGAACTCGCAATCGGTTTGCGAGTAGCTAATAGATAATGTGACAATATTAAGAGCAGTTTTAAGTGTGTACAGATTTAAGAATTGGTTTGGCCTTTACTGAGAAACTATCAGAGTGTTTCACCTGGCACAAACACAGAATACTCTTTTTATATGTTTTGGAAAGATGTAAAATCCCTTTAAGACTGACATTTTGTTTTTTTCTGTTAGCAGACCAATTTTAGAGTACTTTATCGATATAAATTGTAGTCTGCAAAGCTATTGAAACCTCAAAGGCTTCTTCTTAGGCAGTAGTAGCACAGTAAGAAAGAAATATATACTTCTCGAAGTCTCTAACAGTAGGAGGGAAGCTGACCAGAATCTTCAAGTTTTGCAGTTTCCAGAAATCCAGACTACTTGATACTGACATAAAACACCTTTCTTTGTGTTATTTTTAAGTGGTATTCAGCTGCAAACATTCTTTGGTTATTTTTAGGATAGCAGCCTGCAGTAGTCAGCCTAAGCAACTCATTCTGTTGTCATGTCTGTGTTATTTCCCAGGCCAAATGTACACACATTTCTTTCTCTATTTCATTGAAAATATGTTTAAATGATGTTACAGTTGTAAAAGGCCACTAAAAGTATTATTTATACCATTATAAAAAGAGCTTATAGGAGATTATTTTTTTAAAGCAAACAGATCTACTTTTAAGATGTGGAAGCAGTCAAGCAAGGAAGTCTTTCTTCCTAAATCCACTTGTAAAAATATATTCAAAAGAATACTAATTTGATCAATGACCTAAGCAAATATAGGATACACCCATGCAGTGGGTGGAGCGAGAAGCTCTTCCTACTTTTCCAACTACATACATTAAAAGTAATTATTAATGCATATGTGATTAAAGCACAGACATTTGTTCATAATAATTCTTTAAATTATTTTTCTGAGAATTCATATGAAATTATTTGAAAGCCATTGATAATTAGTTA
Source organism: Discoglossus pictus (assembly GCA_027410445.1). Lineage (NCBI taxonomy): Eukaryota > Metazoa > Chordata > Amphibia > Anura > Alytidae > Discoglossus > Discoglossus pictus. Next base: position 181,081,472 of record CM050170.1, on the reverse strand, counting down.
AAAGGCGGAATCGGTGAAGGAACAAGCCTTGTGTACCACCAAACTATTTTTTTGTGAGAATTCTTATTTAGCTATTTTTTAAGAACATTAGTCAAAACTTATTTATAAAAAATATGTAAAAACAGATAGTATACAAAAAATGAAAATGATACTCATGCATATTATTCATTAGTGATACACCCTTACCGCAAGTATATTGAGTTAAGTCCATTTTACCCCCAACCCGGTTGCTCACCAATCCTTAATCAGTGAATGATTCAGAAATAAGTTGGTAATTAACCCAATAATTCCCTGGGGCCATTTCACTTAGTAATTATGTTATGAGTTCATGACCATGCAAAAACATGGAACTGACAGAACAAACCATCAGACTGACATGGTCTACTAATTTTACGATCTGCTTAAAAACATTATTGAATCATTGGCATTCTGAAATATTCAAAGACTTTTAATTATTAACTTTTTATTGAGCAGGTTTTAAAATGTTAGAATAAGAGTCAACACATAAAAGCATGTGAAAGGAAACTGTGTAATTAAAGAGTTGGAAGCACAGTTCTGGGAAAAAGAAAAATAACAAGAACTTATATAGTATCTTGAAGCTTCTAACCTCAAGAAAACTTACAGGCCTCACTAAGAATTCATATTAGACATGAAAAGGGTCATGGGATCTTCTCCTTAGCTTCCCAAGCAACCTCCACCAATTATCAGATTGTATTTAAAAAATATATTACAATAGACCAGGAGGCCCAAACTTGATCTTCTCTTCAAGTCTATGAAAAAGGCTAAATTCTAAAAACAGTACCGCTCTAAGAAAACCATCTTAAACCTAATGGCAACTCCTCATATGAAGATTTCCCAATGTTGAATGACATATTTTGGCTTTGCCCTGCCTTATATTGGACTTTCTAGGTTTCAGATTGGCTGCAATAGCTGTCAGTGAAACCAGTAATCATTAGTTTTTACAGGAAAGAATATCTTACCTATTTTCATTAAGTTATGGTGCCTTGTCTAGGTCCCAGACCCACTCTAGTGTTGGGGCTTCCTAATCAGTAGTTGGCGGCTTGGAAAACACCGGTCCCAGTCAGAATTCTGGGGACCCGTACTGGAAGTAACACACACAAAATCATTCTCAGTACTAAATCTGTTTATTGCCACGTCATAGCATAGGTTATATACTTGCAAAAGAAGGCGGATATTAGAGGCGATTTACAGTTCATGTTAGTCAGTTTCAAGGACAGATAATCAGGTGTTTTTCTGTTTCTTAGAACAACTAGAAATGTTTTGTGTTTTAATAAGGTTGCAAAAACGTTCCAAGGACAGGAATGTGATATTATGGTTAGGCTATATCTCATGAATATGTCAGCAAAATATGTTAACCCCTTCATCAGCAGAATATGTTAACCCCTTCATCTAGGTATTCCCATATGAGCTGGAGGTTCAACTTTAGTGATTTGTGGTAATTCCAGGGCAATGCTGTCTTGGGAGTTTAGCCAAGGGCCCAAGTTTGGAGAAAGGTGATAACTGATTCTGCTAAGTCTTTCTTGAATCATGATATAATTTAATTTCTGTTTGACTAATTGTAAGTTAAGAGTGTTTGTTTTCCATTTTTTGGCTGTGTAGTTTTTGGCTACTAGTAATATAAACTGTAGTAGTTTGTTCTGTTGGGTGGATAAAATATGTTGGGAAATTCCTAGTAAGCAAGTTTCTATATCTGGGTCTAATTGAATTGAAAATAAATTTGAAGCAAGATGTCCTGCCAGACATTTTGGGCTTTCGCGAATTCCCACCATATATGGATGCATGTGCCTGTTGAGGGGCAGCCCCTTAAACAGGAAGAGTTTTCTGAGGGTTTCCATTTTGAAAGACGCTCCGGTGTAATATAATATACCTCCATTTTCAAAATCCTTTCAGATTCCTGTATTTAAAACCTTCATATGGGCACAACTGTAACTGTCAAATACATAACTGTTGTGGATAACTACATTAAATACAGTATTTATCGGAATATAACACGCACCGGCGTATAACATGCACCTCATTTTAAGAAAGGAATTTCAGTTACATTTTTTTTTTTCAAATAAAGAACTTTGAAGCAAAATCCTCAACCTCAACCTCCCTCCTCATCCTCAACCCCCTCCTCAACCTCCCTCCTCAACCCCCTATCCTCAACCCCCTCCTCAACCTCCCTCCTCAACCCCCCCATCTTCAAATCCCCTCAACCCCCCTCCTCAACCCCTCATCCTCATCCTCCCTCCTCAACCCCCCTATCCTCAACCCCCTCCTCAACCTCAACCCCCCTCCTCATCCTCAACCCCCCTCCTCAACCTCAACCCCCCTCCTCAACTTCCCTCCTCATTCTAAACCCCCCCTCCTCATTCTAAACCCCCCCTCCTCAACCTAAACCCCCCTCCTCCTCAACTTAAACCCTCCTTACTTACCTTCTTCTACTCCGGCCTCCGCTCCTTGACCCGGTGACGTCACAGGTGCGCCAGAGCGCCACGTCATTAGCATATACCGGGTGCCACATCGGTATATGCTAATGACGTGGCGCGCTGGCGCACATGTGACGTCACCGGGTCAAGGAGCGGAGTGGAGGCCGGAGCTTAAGCAGGTAAGTGAGGGGGAGGTATTTAGGGGGGTTTAGGTTGGGGAGGGGGGTTTAGGTTGAGGAGGAGGTGGGTTTAGGTTGAGGAGGGGGGGTTAGAATGCGGAGGGGGTTTAGAGTGAGGAGGGAGGTTGAGGATGAGGAGGGGGGAGGGAATATCGGCGTATAACAAGCACCTATCATTTGCCCCCTATTTTCAGGGAGAAAAAGTGCGTGTTATACGCTGATAAATACGGTACTTTTAAACAATTATCTAAATCCGCGAAAAAGTTCAAACAAATATTGCAACAAATGGAATATCTCACTGATTGACACTGCAGTGTATGTACTAATTTCTTAGAATATTCTTAAATATAAACAAGGTCTGCTTAAATATCAGAACATTTACAGCAAAATGATAATATTCCCTGAGGTCAATTATGGGAAATACTAGCTGAACAGCAAAGTCTAAATTATATAGTTCCTGATTTTTAATTATTTTTACAATTAATGTTAATTATTATTTATATTTTTTTATATTTTACCACCTAATGCATTTGGACTGAGTGCTATGATTGTAGGTTGTCTTTTATGTCATAAATTATATACACAAACACCAGGTGCTCATGGATCAGCAGCCCTATTCAATTCAAGTCCTAACCACTGGACCACCAGAGAACCTTGAATGAGCCAAGGCCACCATACAACCTAAAGGACCACTGTCACATCATAATAAGAGGAGGTAGTTATTTTAATTATGCATTGATCATTAATAACATTTTACTTTAATAATTTATATTAGCAACATAGTATATTTATTTTCAAATATAAGAATGTCTGCCTGCAGCTGAGGGCTTGTTTCCGGCCTGGTAAGGTTATATGGGGGAGTGTGGGAATTTACGAATGAGAGGTCTAAAGGGTACTAGGAACCAGCCATTGGAGATTATTGTTTTGATGGTAAACATTATGGGCCTCATTCTATTATCGGCCGTAAATCGGCCGTAAGGCTGCGATTCCTTGCGAGGGTTCAGTTAACTCGCGATTCTATTATACGGCCCCGCAAGGATCTCCTCTTACGGCCGGCCGCATATCTTGGAACCGGCCGTAAACTGTGAAATATAAAAACTGAAAAATAAATTCAAGCCTGCACTGTACAGCTCTGTAAATGCTAGGGATCATATTGGGGGACATGAGGAATAAAAGGAACCCACTCTCAAGCTTGCACATCTGCCCAAACCCGAGTTCAAATTAACTGTTTATTTGCCGGCTGCGGCGGGGGTGTGTCTGAGGTGCTCCAAGCACTCTGGACTTTTTACATGTATATTTTACGGATATTAAAAATGAAATATTTTACGGATTTGAGTACAGTATAATTATGTGCTATTTTTTCTAACACCTAAAATCCCTTTATAGTCTTCTCAAAGTGCAGGATGGCTTTATTTGAGCTATTTTATGTGCTTAATTGGTGCTAGCGAGACCTTTTTCCTGCAAGTAACTGCGGCTCGTTTTTAGCCTTGCAGAGAGGTTTCCCGGAGCAATTGAATTGCAAATCTCTTGCGGCCGTTTTAGATCAAAGGCTTTCCTCCGGCGCGATCGGCCGCAAGAGATAGCAAGGCACCGGCCGCAAGCCTGCCGGAGCCTACGGCCGTAAGGGAATAGAATAGCAGAATAGCTTGCGGCCGGTCCTTGCGGCCCCGCAGCGGCTGCGGCCGATAATAGAATGAGGCCCTATGTCTGGGAGATAAAGACACCTCCCACCTTAACCTTATAGTTGGTGGATATCAGCAGCAGCTGCGTCTGGACTGTAAGATTAATCTTGAATATTAAGTTTTCAAATCAATGCTTATCAATTGTATTAATATAAATGTCTAATTAAAACTTCCAGCTTGTGTTGTTAGGGCAATACAGTGGTCCTTTAAATATACGTCTGATTGTGATAAAAGTCAATGGTGCCCATGTTGTACAACAAACATAAATTAATGCTTGCGTTTCTTTCTTTTTTTTTTATATGTATTTATTAAAGGCATATGGTATTATATCGTCACATTTCACATACTTGAGTTACACAGGTATCTATAAGTGGTACAGTGTATGTTTTAAGAGTACTTTATAAGTCATACTGTACTTTGTAAATAAAACATTAAGTACATGTATATTTTCTGCGTCTTGCCTTTTTTTCAACATTTTTAATTATAAAATCAAACATAACTATAAGAGTAAGAGCAGTAAATCAGAATATGATGCTGAGAGAATTATGAGTGCAAAGAATGTAACTCATTGTAAGATATATGTGAAATACTTCCTCCCAATAAGGGAATATTAACAAGAAGGGTAATGGAGAAAAAATCTGCTATCTCTTTACCTTGAATTACCTCTCGGTGCCTCCGGGAGACGTCCCGACTCGGATTCCCTCCGCCTCAAATGGCTTTCCCATGCCTCTTCAGCCCCCCCCCCCCCGTGTCTCCTGAGTTTCTCCTGTCCCTCCTCAGTTCCCCCTGTGCCTCCAGAGTTCTCCCCCGTGACTCCTAAGTGCCAGCTCTCAATGCCACTTGATGTGGTGGGGGGCGCCGGCTCTACCCGCTCGTGCACAGCTGGGCATGATATGCCATGTAGATCCACTGTGCAAGCGCCCACTGTGCCAGCGCACAGCAGTGTCTGCTTTGGCACCTTTGGCGCTCATCATAAGCCCTGCAATGAGCAGCTTTGACACTCATTGCAGGCCTTGTCAACCCTCAACTTTCGTGCTTTGCAATGATCACCTTCAGCTCTCATCGCAAGTCCCTCCACTCATTGCAGGCCTCGTTAATCTGCAACTTTTGTGATTGGGAATGCCATGTGTCTCTTTCCACCATCTCGCCCCTGTCCCTTCCCTGTTTCTTTCTCCTCGGTGTGTCTGCTGACTGACGTTGGTTTTATTTTCTGCCTGGCTTTGTTTGTGTGTGTTACTGGCTTCGCTGTTGTGTATTTTCTATGTTCTGCGTGCCTGGCATTGGTCAGCCTCGTTTTTCATCCTGTTTCAGAATCTTTATGTTTTTTCTGCCGCCATTTTTTTCTCAAATTTGCTTGCAACCTTACTCCCAGGCTTCCTGGCTCTCCCCTTGCGCTGTGTGTGATTGTTTTTTTGTATTTTTTTGTATTATTTCGCAGTTTTTGAGGTCTTTCAAGTTACACACTCTAACCATTTTCGGACGTTAAAATAGTAAACTGCCTCGCGATCAGTGGCAAAGTGCTCCATATTTTGTCGGCTATCGTGGCCATCGACATGAGCACTTTCTGTGCTAGTGTCTATGCTGTTTCAAAATCCTGCGGGCCTCGCGATGAGCGCCTACAGCGTTCATCATGAGCCCTGCAATGAGCGCCTTTGGCTCATTGCAGCCCAACTGCGTCCCTCAACATTTCCAAAACCAACAACTATATATGTGCTAAGTGTTCTCTATGATTATAAATGTTTTCTAATGGTTTCTTCAGTCTACCAATATTTATTTATTTATATTGATCAAGAGATAAATACTAGAAAACTTTTTTTTTTTTAAATATTAATTTATAAAAGCGGACCATGTAAATTACTTAGTGGGGAAATCCCTGTTGTTTAAATCTGTGAAAAAAAGCTAAGGTGTCCCCTTGATGTTTTTAACAACCTATGAAAAAGCTATTAAACACATTCTATACTTTCCCTTTTTTCTATAAAACTACGTCATAGGAAATTCCTATCTCCATAATAGAAAACATACATTCTTAAATATGTGCTAAAAATACATTTAGCCCACAAAGAAAATATTCACAGTATACTAATAACATCTACTGCGAAAATAGAGAACAAGGTGATCTTTGATCTTCTTAAATGTGCATTGTTAAAAATCCCATCACAGACATATACTCAACAATAAGAGGAACTAAGTAAAGGGAAAAAGTGATTAACACACAGGAAGGAGTCTTGGGCTATACAGAAGACTGTGTCCTACAAGACTAACTGTCCATTGCTAGTGATACTTATAAACAATAAGCTTCTATTTCCTGAAGGACATTACATTTTGTTCTCTAGTTTCTTTATCCTGTATTACTTATCACAACATGGAATGTATTTTTCCTATGTTGTTTATGTTAAACCTTTCCCGTGTGGGTCTTTAACATGTGGTAAGCACTTTGATTTGTAGGAATTTTGTCATATTTTATAATGCATATGTTAATATTGTTTATTTTTATATTACGTATACTATACAGACATATTTATATAATTGTTCCCCCAGGCGTCTAATCCTGTATGGATTTTATGGAAACTTTCTAAAAACATTTTGCTCATTATCAAGTAAAGTTCAAGTGCTTACTATAATATGACGATACATTGATCCTTTAAATATTATTATACTTATTATCCTTTATTTGTAACACAGCAATACATCCCCTAGAGCTATACCGGGGTTAAGTACAAGGCAAAATACAATATTAAACTTTGCAAAAGGAGGGCCCTATCTTAAATGTACATAGCGCTTTGTCACAAAGCACCTTACAAAATGTAAAACTTGCAAATTTACAGCCTTATTAAATTGCGATTCGGCCAACTATTTAAGCACAGAGCATATTTTTGTTACAGAAGTTATTAGTTAGTGAGCTTCTATCCCAAAGCAAGGTCTTCGCTAACCTAAAACTTCTGTAAGAAAAATATGCTATGTGCTTAATTAGAGGCCTATTCAATTGGCCGAATTGCAATTTAATAAGGCTGTTACTATCTAAAGGCAATATGTAGAATGTGGGTGTGATTGATAAAATGCTGTAGAGTATGCAATTGTGCATATTAAGAGCGATAAGCTTATTTAAGTAAGTTTTTGAAGGTAGGGAGATAGACTATTGGTGCGAGGCAAGGAGTTCCATAGAGTAGCGGTAGCATTAGAAAGGCTCCAAAGGTGGGAATGAGAGGAGAGAAAAAAGATCATTAGCAGAGTGACGAGAACAATTGGGGGAGTATTTGGGGACAAGGGCAGAGATATAAGGGGGTACACTTTTGTTGATGGCTATATACATTAGGGTCATCATTTTACATTTTATTCTGGAGGCTATGGGGAGTGAGAGAGTGTTTAGTATGGTTGATAAGACTAGCAGAGGAGTTCCTTATTGACTATAGTGGAGTGTAGACAGGCGATTGGGAGGCCTGCAAGGAGCAAATTGCAGTGGTTGAGGTGACATATGAAGAGAGACCACTTCTGGATCACTACCTTGTCATGGTGAAGGGGCTTGTGTACCTCAATGAAGCTGTGAGCTATACCATGTACAGTCGCCCGAAATGGACAGGTCATAGCAGAGAGGTCAGACAATTTATGGTCCACTGGTAACCCACTTTAGCAACTATAGTATCACGGAGAGCTGGACACGACAGGACAATAATGACAGAATGGATTTGAATTTTAGTTATGGCTTGTGTAAGCTATTGACAAATTTTAAAGATGTATTTTAGGTTAAAGAAAAATATTTTTTTATTGATGGTATGTGAGGAATTAAAGAGAGGGCAGGGTCCAGCTGAACCCCAAGACAGTGGGCTTCGGAGGTGGGTACGATGATGGCATTGTCAGCAGTGAGAGATATTTGAGGAGTGGAAGCTGTAGTGGAGGGTTGATAGATTAGGAGCTCAGTCTTTGGCATGTTGAGTTTGAGTTGATGGGCAGACATCCAGGATATGATTAAGGGGCAGTTGGCAACTTGAGCTAGAAGAGAGGGGGATTATATCTGGTGCTAAGAGGTAGATTTGAGTGTCACCAGCATATAGATGACACTAAAATAAAAAAAATACATATTTTATTAGGGTACCAAAGAAGGATGTATAGATAGATGGAGAAGAGGAGGGGGCCTAGGACTGAACCTTTGGGTATGCCAACAGACAGAGGTCGGAATTGAAGAAGCGGTGCCAGACAAGGAGTCGCTAAATTATTGATTTTCTAAGTAAGATGTGAACCATAAGAGAGCTGTATCACGGATGCCAAAAGAGTGGAGAATTTGGAGTAGAAAAGGGTGGTCAACTATATCAAAGGCAGCAGAAAGACCCAGGAGAATTAGAATAGAGAATTAACCCTTTGAGTTGATGGTGAGCAGGTCATTAGTGACTTTGGTGAAAGCTGGCTTTGGGGTGTTGGGGCTTGAAGTCAGAATGGAAAGTGTTAAAGGCATATATACGTTTCATGGGTTTCAATAGTTTGGTAAAAATCCGGCAGTGATTGTCAGAAAAATATGTGTTACATAGATACGTTCAGTGTATAGGCAGGAGAGTAAATTCCAGCTTTGCACAGCCAGAGGAAACTGACATTACCAAGTATGCAGAGGAAATGTATCTAGGTATGGAGTTTGACCTGTCAAAGTGAAGCACTTGGTGCTGGAGTGCATCACATGATTTGGTGGGGTCTGAGTTTGCAACTGAATCAGATCACAAGGATATTTTGAGAAAGAGACTACATATCCCAGGCTTCTTTGCAACACAGCAACCCCAGAGTATGATACAAATGTATCTGCTTTCTCCTGATTGGCCAAACAAATTAGGCTACTCTTAGCAGGGAGTCAACTGACAAAAGCTGTGGCAAATTGAAAAGATTTGGCAATCATCAGAGTGAATTTGTAAATATTTATTTTTATATTTTCAAAAACAAAAACAATTGTTTGCATAAACTACTGATTCTCCTCTATCAGATGCATTCATAATCCAGGAAACTTAGACATGCCTTTAAGAATGGACTTTGAGGAAATACATTTGGTAAGATGATTGTAGACAAGTTGCTCACGTTATTTTAGCTAGATGCAGAAACTCAGTCAGATGAGGGTTTTCTTAAGAATGGGTGTAATTATGGAATGTTTTAAAGATGATGTAAACTTGCCAATGATTCGGGAAAAGATTGAATAGATGTGTTAGAGGTGGAATAAGTGTAGTAGACAGGGGTGGGATTAGCTGTAATGAAATAGGATCATGTGGTTAAGTTGTAAGGCGAGTGGTTGATAGTAGACTAGAGACTTCATCCTCCCTTACTAGTCAAAGGAGTCCATAGTGGAAGTGGGATTGAGGAAGAGTAAAGGCTAGGTATTGATGGTTTGTAGAAAATACTACATATGCAATACACTTAATTGGTGCAAGTGCCAGGTAGTAAATTATCATGTACATCAAATAGAAAGTGCAGGGGAGATAGAATGATTGAGAAATATATATACAGAGAAAAAATAAATAGGTGAATTTTGCATACCTGGATAAGGATTCAAGCACGCAGAATTAAGGGTATGTAACAGGTAGAAATCAGAGATGAAATTCTGATTAATAATGCATACCTGTTTGGAAGGATAGGAAACATGAATTAGTATGATGTCACAACCATTTTTCCGTACGGGCCCCACGTCAATTTCAGCAGCACCTTGGGTGTCTTAGATGGCATCCTTGTGAAATTCATTGGTGGTTGAGCAATACTACTATCCCGATCCTACCAGCCCAGCTTCTGTCCAGGACAGGGAATCCTGAATGAAGACACACCTCCCTCACATATACAAGTTCCATCATGTATCATGGATCCCTCCAGGATTCTAGAAAAGGCATCAAGACTGATTTTTTCTAATTAAAAAATAGATGCGATGTATGACATTTTCCAGGCATGTCCAAGTTTCATGGATTAATACATTTCTGCATTCTATAGGAAAAAAACAGCTTATGTGTATGCTGCACATGCCAGTACAACATTTTATTTTTTTTTATATATAAAAATCCATCTAATGATTATGGTGACACCTCCAGGGGTGTCTAAACAGGCATCTGATCTCATCTAATCAGCATGCAGCATCAGGGGATCAATGCTAATCCACTATTTACCTTCTGTTGCTTGCTCAGTCAATCTCCTTGCAGCTTCCTGTCTGTATGTCAGTAGCAATACATAACTCATATCTGTGATACACTACATATCCCAGGCTGCTTTGAAGCACAAACAGGAATCCTGGAATTATTTCAAACATTTCAGCTAACCTGATTGCCCATAACAAATTATTTTAAATTTGATGCTAAATTAGCCTGGGTTTGGAGGGTGTTAACCCTAATTTGCAACTGTCAGAAATTACAAGCTATTTTGCTGACTTCAATGTAAGTTTAATGTTTGTTTTGGGATTTTTATTTTATGCAAATATTTTTTTGCAGGGTTCCTTTAAATCATTCTAATTAAATTCCTTCCCATTTTTCTAAGCTTTGCATGTCTTATACACCATACAGTAATATTTATATCTGATATGATTTTCTTTATAAACTCTGCAGTAGATATCAGCTGGAAGTCGTATGACACATTTGAAGTTTCCTACTGTTTTATGTGTGTGCTCTTAGTCACTGTATTACTGTGTTTCAACAATGAGAACTCACTTGAAAACATTTCCAGTAATGTCAGGTTTGTTAATTCTACATTAATACTCTAATAACTTGCAGCTATCAAGGTGTCAAACTAATTTACAAGGTGCTAAATCAAAGGTGAGTCTTCCTGCTTCTGGGTATTCTCAACATTAAGAACAAAAATCCTTGCTAGTGTTGTTTATACAGCACTAAATCCTTGTAAAGTCATACTAGGGCAAATATGTTATCTGACCTAGGCCTCAAGGCTACTTGAACACCTGTGGATATATGGACTTCAGATGTCTGTTAGGTATTTGTAGAAGTTAATTTCCAAATCAGTGCCGCACAAGAAGAACTAACATGATTGATTACATTTTTTAAGCTGATTTTACATGAATATAGCAGAATATATGAACAGAATAAGGAGGAATTGTAAAACTGTTACATACTGTACATTGTATTTGTATTTTTGAACTGAAATGGTTATATTCTGCTGGATTATAATTATCAACTTTTAGATAATTTAACATATTTGTAGAATCTGTAATATATATATGGCAAAAGCAGAAAAATTAATTAAATTAATGAAAAATGTAAACTAAAAGTTAAAACTCAAAATGAGTTTTATCTATTTCTGTTGCATAATAAATAGTAATAAATAGTATGGCCAGAGATATATTTTACTACATAAATATATATTAATTAGATATTTCACTATATATACATATATAGTTATATTTAACTATATATATATATATATATATATATATATATATATATATATATATATATATATATATATATATATATTTATATATTTATATATATATATATATTTATATATATATATATATATATATATATATATATATATATACATATATATATATATTTATATTTATTTATATAGACAGTGGCTTGCAAAAGTATTCACCCCCTTGACTTTTTACCTATTTTGTTACATTACAGCCTTAAGTTCAATGTTTTGTTAATCTGAATTTTACGTGATGGATCAGAACACAATAGTCTAAGTTGGTGAAGTGAAATGAGAAAAATATATACATAAAACTATTTTTTAGAAATAGAAAACAGAAAATTGGCATGTTGCAACCAATTACCTTCAGAAGTCACATAATAAGTGAAATGAAGTCCACCTGTGTCACATGATCTGTCGTTCCAGCAAAAAACAAAATGGCATGCTTTGAGTTTGCGAAAAGGCATGCGGGAGACTCCCAAAATGTACAGAGGAAGGTGCTCTGGTCTGAGGAGACTAAAATTGAACTTTTCGGTCATCAAAGAAAATGATATATCTGGCGCAAACCAAACACATCCCATCACGCAAAGAACACCATCCCCACAGTGGAACATGGTGGTGGCAGCATCATGCTGCCCTTAGCTTGTACGTTTGCGAGTTTTCAATTGTGTGTCTGTGTCTTGGAAACAAGCACTATGTACATTTGATTATATGCTCAAAAACAGGACCCTCAATTCTTTAAGGTGTTAAGTTTGTTTTTTGCCATGTACTAAACCCCTGTACAATGCTACGGAATATGTTGGCGCGATATAAATAAAGATAATAATAATAATGCTGTCGGGATCTTTTTTAGCAGCCGGGACTGGGAAACTGGTCAGAGTAGAGGGAAAGATGGATGGTGCTAAATACAGGGATATTTTTGAGCAAACCCTGTACCACTCTGTGCGTGATTTGAGGCTAGGACGGAGGTTCACCTTCCAGCAGGACAATGACCCCAAACACACTGCTAAAGCAACACTTGAGCGGTTTAAGGGGAAACATGTAAATGTGTTGGAATGGCCGAGTCACAGCCCAGACCTCAATCCAATAGAAAATCTGTGGTCAGACTTAAAGAGCAAACCATCCGACTTGAAGGAGCTGGAGCAGTTTTGGTAAGATGTGGCAAGCTCATAGAGACTTATCCAAAGCGACTTGGAGCTGTGATTGCCGCCAAAGGTGGCTCTACAAAGTATTGACGTTAGGGGGGTGAATAGTTATGCACATTGACTTTTTCTGTTATTTTGTCCTATTTGTTTGCTTCACAATAAAAAAAAAAATCTTCAAAGTTGTGGGCATGTTCTGTAAATTAAATGATGGAAATCCTCAAACAATCCATGTTAATTCCAGGCGACAAAACACGAAAAATGCCAAGGGGTGTGAATACTTTTGCAAGGCACTGTATATATATATATATATATATATATATATATATATATATATATATATATATATATATATGTATATATATATATATATATATATATATATATATATATATGTATATATATATATATATATATATATATATATATATATATACATTTTAGTTTTTTTTAATTTACATAATTTTAAAGAAAAGTTTTACTGTATTTATCGATCCGCACGTTAGAAATAACATCTAATTTATTATTTGTCCCAAAAAATCTCAACATTATTAAAATATAATCTCAAAAATGTTAAATATAACATGACAGTATTGTACCATGCTTAAAAAAGTTTGTTAATATTTCTCAATTCCTATCATAACTTTAAATGCACATAATATATTTAAAAGTCAAGTAAGAGAAATAATCTAATCCCATCACATTTGTTTATGATTAATAGAATAAAACTTAAACCTATTAACATGTATGGTTTATAATATAGCTATGACAATATCACCATATTTTAGTTTTCTAAAACGTTTCAGAGGAAAATTCAGCAGATCATTCTTTTTTATGTTTTAAATCTGTAATTCATCTTTTCAATGAAAGAATACATCACTGACTTTCTAAAATGAGTACTTAACAATTGTCTGAATATATTTTGATCAACTGTTTTCCATACTGTTAGTTCTTTTCTTGACCGTTTGTGGCATTTTTATGTCCTTACACAAGAAATGGAAATATTTTTAGATGTATAGCATTATGTGGGCTATGTTGACAATCTTTTGGATGAAAGTGTGTTTATGTTTCAATCTGTATAACGCAAAAAAAAATAAAACTGGTGTGCCGTTCCCATTAATTTACTTCAAGATAGCATTGTTTTACTTGTGGTGTTACTTTAGGCCATGCGTACCCCTCTCTCCGCAGACATTTGTTATTAACTAGTGTCTCACACATTCTTGAAAGCTCCCCAAAGGCCTTAAATATGTATTAATTTTCCTTCCTAAGGCAACATCATCAAGACCTTAATCACAGTTAGCAGGGTGGTGAGTGAGTAAGAAACCAAACAATTTAGCACTAGGCCCTGTTTATTCAAATTTACATTTACTTGCCAAAAATAGAATTTCCTAACAGATTGAAATGAACTTGTGTTAGGGTGACTACTTTGGTTCAATTGTTGGTGGGCCTCGTTGTCTTAAATTTATTAGTAAAATAATAATAGACGTTCCTTGATGGACCCTGACTTTATTTTGACTTAACAAATATATTTATTGATTCAATTCAATGAATGTATTGCTACATTGCACATCAATGTTGAAATTCTTTCACGAGTACTTAATGCGTATAGTATCTGCATCAATTTATGTCTACCACCAGTAAATTATAACTGCATATCATAGTTATACATTTTCTGCTTTATTTTTCAGAACATTTTGGCAGTTATATTCCACAAAAGAATATACTATAAAATGTATTCAGTATTCATTTAGGAAAAAAGGTTAACAAACTTACAGCCTTATTAAATTGCAATTCGGCAAATTTAAAAGGGCTCTATTTAAGCACATAGCATATTTTTTTACAGAAGTTTTTAGTTAGTGAAGACCTTGCTTTTGGATAGAAGTTCACTGACTAAAAACTTCTGTAAAAAAAATATGCTCTGTGCTTGAATAGAGCCCTTTTAAATTTGCCGAATCACAATTTAATAAGGCTGTTAATCAGGAATTTCAAAAGCATTTTATTTTCTACAGAATAAAAAGGTGAGCTCAATAAACATATGTTTCTATTAGACCCCCTACAAAAAGTTATGTCACAAATAATATGTCACAAATAATAATGCTGCTATTGGATAGTTAAAGGGTTGCAGATTCCTTTTGATTTTCAATTCTTTGTGAATAAGGAATGTTAGACGGTGTCAGCCACTACTTAGTATACTGAGATATCCAATCTCTCTTTTTTTTTGATTTATGGCTATCTGACAGCTCCAATTATTTAAAAGAATGCTAGTTGTAAGATTACACTCAATAACCTCTTAAAATCTTACACAAAGGTTTAGTTTTCTGTTTTGCTTGGGGAACCAATAAAGGATACAAGTAAGACACTGATGACATGAACAGACATTCTAAAATCCCCTATAAATTTATCTGCAGAATCAAATAGCCTGGTAATTATGATTGATATATTCAATGTTCTAATTGCTTATTCCTGTTTGGCATTTATAATAGATTGTATTAAATATCATTGCATATCCATTTAAAATTATTTTTATCATATGGACTGTATACTTATACATAAAAAAATACATGCATTTTTAAAGTTCTGCCTCTTTTTAAAAACCTCATTTTACCATAAAGATGCTTTTAAAAAAAATAAATGCCAAAAGGAAAGACCATAATAGACCTAATACAAAATAACAATTTATTACACCATACTTTAGAATGTAAATTTGCAAGTTTTTAATCTTACAAGTTGCTTTATGTAAAATACTATGGGCCTCATTCTATTATCGGCCGTAGTAGATGCGGGGCCGCAAGGACCGTCCGCAAGCTATTCTGCTATTCTATTCCCCTCCGGCCGGGGATTCCGGCAGGCTTGCGGCCGGCGCCTTGCTATCCCTTGCGGCCGCTCGCGCCGGAGGAAAGCCTTTGATCTAAAACGTCCGCAAGAGTTTCGGCCGCAAGAAAATCCCGGTTGCTATTCAATTGCTCCGGGAACCCTCTCTGCAAGGCTAAAAGCGAGCCGCAGCTTACTTGCAGGAAAAAGGTCCCGCTAGCACCAATTAAAAACATTATAAAGCCAAAATAAAGCCATCCTGCACTCTGAGGAGACTATAAAGTGATTGTAGGTGTTAGCAAAAATTGCACAACATTCCCCTACACTCAAATCCGTAAATAAATTATTTTTCAATATATGTCAAAAATCCATGTAAAAAGTCCAGAGTGCTTGGAGCACCTCAGACCCGCCCACGCTGCGGCCGGAAAATAAACAGTTAATGTAAACTCGGATTTGGGCTGATGTGCAAGCTTGAGAGGGGGTTGCTATTAATCCTCATGTCCCCCAATATGATCCCTAGCATTTACAGAGCTGTACAGTGCAGGCTTGAATTTATTTTTGCGTTTTAAGTTTTCTGAGCTTACGGCCGCTTGCAAAATTTACGGCCGGCCGTAAGAGGAGATCCTTGCGGGGCCGTATAATTGAATTCCAAGATAACGGAACCCCTGCAAGGAATCGCAGCCTTGCGGCCGTTTTACGGCCGATAATAGAATGAGGCCCTATGTATGTTAGATTCTAATTTGTGTTAAAATTGTTTTTGCCTTGTACTTAATCCATGTATAGCGACGTGGAATATGTTGGCACGTTACAAATAAAGGATAATAATAATACTTGACAATTCAGCTGGTGCAGTAGACACTCCATTAAGTTTAGCAAACAATTCCAGAAGGTCTAGTTCTTCTATGACAAAAGTGGCAGTAGACAGGACAATATAGACTAAAAATGTGTAAGGAGGATACATAAGTTTTAACTATGTTCCTACGCATTTCACCCATTAAATGGGACTTCTTCAGTGTATTTTGCACTAGCAGCAAATATACCCCAGTCTTGGATCATAATGCACTGAAGAAGGAATTCATGCAACTACAAGCATATCCACAATATGATTTGAAGTCTATTCCCAATTTGACATGTCTGGGCAAGAGACAGAGCAATCAATTGCTTCATATGTGTCTTTAATATCTGTTTCCAAACTATATGTTACTAATATTTCATGAAAAAACTTCTGCAAATCTTAAACGGGTTTTAAATGTAAGATATGAAATTTGATTCTTCACAGTCCCTTTAAATGATCACTAATTACAATATGCTTGTTTGTAGAACTTGAAGCTATAATAGGTAATATAGAGTAGTTATTAGTATGCATTAAGCGCGTTCGTTTGGGCACTAATTGTGTTTTGTTTTTCTGTTTCTGGGTGTCCCATGGTAATGGCCATTGGTTGCAAATAATATATCTATTCAGTTCGGTTGAAAATATAATCATTTTAGTAGGATTGCAACTTACAATAGGATCAAACATGCTGATGACCATCTAATATGGCAGCCCCTGTAACAGTATTTATTTTTCTTCTTTCTAAAAACTTTAAGGTCAATATCAAAATCAAAATCTGCAAAATAGCATATTAATCAATGCGCTTAGTGGTTGTTAAAGATTTTTCCACCCCAGTCTCGGACTCTGAGCTACTAAAAAGATTGTTAGCCAGACAAGATGGAACATTCTATACACAAGCAAAATCTGCAAAAATTTGATTTTTCTCTAAAACATTTCTTATTTTTGTGGCTTAAAATGCTACTAATGTTAGTTTGTCACATAATTCTCAAACATGAGTTTTTTTTATAAGCTGCAGTTGTCCTTTAAAGGTCTGTCTGGTAATTCTGCTGACATCTCGCAAGTAGTTAATACTGTCAGGCTGCTATGAAGCTATAAAATCCAGAATCTGGCATAAGCAGCATTAATGGAAATATCCAAACTGGTGGACAAGTGAAACGAGAAACAGAAGACACTACAGATGTATGCAAATTCAGTCCCGTACCTTTGTCAAGCTTTCGCATTTTTAACAGCTGATCCCATCAATTTTTTTATGCATTAATATTCATTTGATTATCTAAATGCCAAACAGCACTATTAAATCTTGGATCTAATAAGGCAAATATTTTAACGTATATTATCATCTTGCCATTTTTTTAAATATGTGCCAGTTATACTTGGCTTTAAAAAACATTTTCATTAAACATTAAAATAGTTGAACTAAAAAACTCTTCCCCCCCAAATTCCCAAGGAGACGAACAACCATAACAAAAGCTTGACGGATTGCAATCTTGAGTGTCAGATTCCACATTTACCCCAGAAACATTTTCTAAGATGACCAGAGGATATTGTGGCTTAGATATCTCATCTTCATATTTATAAATATTAATACAGTATATGGCTCCAGGAGTTTAATGCATGATCTCTAGGGTGTTTTAGACATGGTAATCACTGTGGTTTATTTAACTACTTTATAACTCAGCCATTATTTTTTTTTTTACATTCTTAGTTAGGTATAAAGTCTTTACGCATTTCTTAACAAAAGCTCTTTGCATTGTATATTCTGATATAATTGTTCAATAATTGTTATAGCACTTTGGGTTTCCCTGAGCTAATGTACAAAGCTAAGAATTGTAGCAAAATCTCATCTGCAATAATCATTAACCTGGTGAGGGGGTGTTACATTGCTGATGGGGTCTTATGTTACTGTAAATTCTGTACAAGTTGCTGCAGGGGAAGTGAACCTATCAGCAACAATCTAAAAAGGTAATATTTGAGAAGTACAATTGCTAACATAGCAGGAGGTTTACTCATTAAACTGCAATAGAGCAGATTGGAGCATTGTCAGTGGGACTTTTTGTTTAGCAGTTACCTCATCGGAATCACAGCAGCCTGATAAATAACACCCAAGTGTCCAAAGTAGAGTGATGTATAACACATTATTTCATCAATCCTTCTAGAAGCTTTCACAATATATTTTTTTAGTGTACTGTACATTGTCACATATTGTTTCTATTGAGCTATATTACACAATGTTGTGCTATATGCATTAGCTTATTTTCTGATAAACGTAATACATTTTGGCTAAGCTCAAGTGCAGAGTAAACACGTGGTAAATCTTACGTCGGTACTTCGAGTTGGGTAGGCATGGATCCTGGAGACCTTGGGGAGTGGTTCCCCCAAAGATGTATTCTAACCACTTCAAGCTAAATACAATTGTGGGCAATTGGATTTCCTGATGTTAGAGATGACGAAGCTGCTAAGCTATGCTCGTTATTACTTCAGTTTTTAGAATATACAAACAAATAGTCTGTTGGACACTAACATACTTACAACAATCCCTCAAATAAATTCCTTTTTTTTTGTGGCAGGTCTGGAGGGTAGCAAGCAAACATCTAGAATACATAGATTAATACAGTTTACCACTACTTTACTACTTTGCCACCACTTTAAGCCAATGGCTGGTGACATGACATTAAGTGCTCTACTCTTCCATGTCCCCTTCTGGATCGCTACTTCAGATTTGGGCACTTTGCCCAGGCCCATTGGAGCCTTAGGTTTCACTATTTTGTTTGGCCCCATGCTTCACGGACATGCTTTTAGAGAACATTGATTGACGAGAGCATATGAAATAGGTTTGGCAGGTGTCTCCCTATGCAAAGCAAAATTAGTCAAAACTGAAGGATGATAGCTGGTGTAAGTATCTGCAATTAAAACACAAAAAGCACACATGAGTTTGGCATGTTTTTGGATTTTGAGTTTTAATACTAACGTTACCTTTGTCTATTCCCTACACTGCACGTTCTGGAGGCCAGGGATTTTTCACAGACTATTTTACATGAGTTTTCTAAGGACGGCTAGTGACAGTAGTCACACTAAGCAGAGACTGAGAGCTTGGTTGCAGCTGTCTCTCAAGCCAAGATGGAGTTCATTGTCTCCGGCCAAAAGACTGATCTATCCTATTTCTCTTTTGGAAGGAGCCTGTTAATGACTAGGAAACGGATACCCAATGCTTTAGGGAAGTGGTTCACTGGCCCCTCACATAGTCATAAAGGTAAATGGAAGAATTGTTGTTGTTGCTAAGTCATTCAGTCATGGCCGACTCTCCTATGGACCACAGAACCCTAGGCTCATCTATCATTATGTCTCTGGTCTTGCTTATCCATAAGGTTTGCTTAGTAAAGATACTGGAGTGGGTTGCCAGCTCCTTCTCCAGTGGACTGCAATTTGTCTGACCTCTCTGCTGTGGCTTGCCCATCTTGGGTGACCCTACATGGTGCAGCTCACAGCTTCATTGGTGTACACAAAACCCTTCACCACCACAAGGTAGCGATCCAGAAGGGGTCTCTCGTCATATTTCGCCACAATTTGCTCCTTGCAGGCCTCCCAATCTTCTTTGAAGTGAGCAAGCCCATTCACCACAACAAGGTAGCGATCCAGAAGGGGACATGGAAGAATAGAGCACTTAATTTCATGTCACCAGCCATTGGCTTAAAGTGGTGGCAAAGTAGTAATCATTTTACATAGCAAGCCTGGTAAACTGTATTAATCTATGTATTCTAGATGTTTGCTTGCTACCCTCCAAACCTGCCACAAAAAAAAAAGGAATTTATTTGAGGGATTGTTGTAAGTATGTTAGTGTCCAACAGACTATTTGTTTGTATATTCTAAAAACTGAAGTAATAACGAGCATAGCTTAGCAGCTTCGTCATCTCTAACATCAAGAAATCCAATTGCCCACAATATTATTTAACAATATGTATTGTAATCTAATTTATGAGCATCATACAGTGTGAGAATATAGACAATAGAGACCAATGCTTAATATATAATTATATTATTATAACATGATGCATATAGAAGTTGGAAAATGACTACATGTATTCGGAGGGAGGAACCAGCAGAGCTCTGTAGCCTTACAACAAGTCTTATACCAGCTCTAATAACTGTTATTTAACTTTTTTAACCATATGATAATGGTATACAAACAAGGACAATAGTCACTCATTGTCACTGGAAAAATAGGCAAATTTCCTAGGCAAAGAAAGATTGTTACACATGTATAATTAGGAAATCTGAGAATATAATGTAAATCTCAAAGCCAGAAAGGGCAGTAGATCCCTCATTACCTTTCCTCAACATCACCTTCACACTTAATATATCTCAGGGAGTGTATATTTAGGATTTTCTTTTCTTCACAGGTGAGATAATACATTTACAAATGTCATAACTGGAGGAAACCTTCATAACACATCCACTGCCAATGAGTTGGCCATCAAAAGCGTTTCATTATATGGCATAAACATATGTGGATAAAAATTGTTAAAATAATTGCCATAATTAACACATAAATCAAATATAATGCATACTGTATCTGTTGAATAGATATCCTTGCTTGTTTAAAAGACCACCTCACAGTGAAAACAAAATGCTTGTTTAAAAACTTCTAGTCTGGCCCAGAACATAATTAAGCAGAAAAAAAGTTGTACATGAAGTCCTTCAATTAGAAAAAAAATAGATCCATGACACATTGGTGGAAGCTGTGTGTCTGTGAGAGAGGGATGTTTACATTTCATGAGAGCTATTGTTGCAGTGAATGATGCAAGGGGTCTGCTTCTGGGCCAGTGAGAGGGAATATGTGCAGAGTCTATTTCAGTCTAATCCGATTATCACCCCTCTCTCCAATGATAACTAAAACACACACCTCCATGATTCAGAAGTGTTGTAACAGACAAAAAAAACATTCCTGTACTTATAAAAAAGACTTTTCAGAAAATTCAGATTTCCTCAAAAATGACTTATGCCCTTGGCTTACACAACTGCTGATATTGTTATTTTGGTACATACTTGACAAACAATTGTATTTGGTCTTGAGCAAGTGGTCTTTTAATAGGGGTACTCTATTGCAATTAAGATGCCCTAGATATTTTTCCCTGCAAGGGTACAAACAAAATTATATAATGTATGGTTTAGTACATAGTTTGCTGCAAAAAGAAGAGGAAGGAAATAGTGCCTTTCTTATTTTCCAATGCTCTGGGGTGGCAGTGCTGTCCCTGACATGGCCTGCCTTGGCCACCTGAGGCCCCCCTCAGCACGCTCATGCCACCCTTTGCCCCCACAGCCCCCTGAAGCCCCCATGGACCCCCAATCTGCCTCCTGTGCCTGTACGTGCCAATCTGCATAATGTGCCTGTAAGAGCCAATCTGCATCCTATGCCTTTAAGTGCTAATCTGCAACCGGTACCTGTAAATGTTAGTCTACATCCTATGTCTGTAAGAGTGCAGTCTGTGCCTGTAAGAGCAATGTGCCTCCTGTGCCTGTAAGTGCCAATCTGCAACCAGTGTCTGTAAGTGACAATATGCAAAAAAAATGTTTGCACCAGGGTCTTTTTAATGCACTAGCTTTGCCTCTGGTAGAGGGGCTTGTGTACTTCAAGGAAGCTGTGCATTATACTATGTAGGGTCGCTCAACATGGCCAGGTCATAGCAAGTAAGACAAACTGCTTTCCACTGGAGAAGAAACTGATAACCCACTCCAGTATCTTTGCAAGATAACCTTATGGATAAGCATAACCAGAGAAGTTAGGGTCTACCATTGTAAAGAAAAAAGCAGAGGGTCAGTATAAGTAGCACCAGAACTAATGAAATGATTGGACCAAAATCGAGAGAAATCCCTGTTGCAAATGTATCTGGAGGAGAAAGGAAAGTCCACAACTGCAAAGTATATAGAAACCTGAAATGTTAGAACTACAAACCAAGGCAAACTAGACATGGTCAAACATGATATCCCAAAAAGAAAGAAATCTAAGAAGGCAAATTGGCTGTCTGATGAAGCTGTGAAAGTAGCCCAGGAAAGAAGAAAAGCGAAAGGTAGTAGAGATTATTATAGAATTATTGTCCAACTGAATGCAGAGTTCCATAGAAGAGCAAGAAGAGTCACGGAGACATTCTATAATGAGCAACGTAAAAAGATAGAAGAAAACAGAATAAGAAAGAATAAGCAAATGTAGATCTTTCTAAGAAAACTGGGGATCTGAAAGTAACCTTTCATGCCAAAGTGGGCGTGATCAAAGATAAAAATGGTAGGGACTTAACAGAAGCAAAATAGATAAAGAAGAGGTGACTGGAATACCCAGTAAATCTATACAAGAAGGATCTTGATAGCATGTATAACTTCAATAAGCTGGAACAGACATCTTGGAGAGTGAAGTGAGATGGGACCTAGGAAGTCTTGCGCATAACAAGGATGTAGGAGTTGATGGAATTCGAGCTGAAGTGTACAAACTTCTACAAGATAATGTTGTTACAGTATTGCTTGCATTATGCCAAAACATTTGAAAAACTCAACAGTGATCAAAAGACTAGAAACAAAATCAGTCCACATCCCAATCCCAAAAAGACAGTGTCAAAAAGTGCTCCAATTATCAAACAATTGCATTTATTTTAAATGCTAGCAAGGTAATGCTTAAGATTCTGCAATTTGGGCTACAAAAATATATGGACCGAGAACCAGTTGTGCAAACCTGGTTTTGCAGAGGTAGAGACACAAGAGATCAAATTGTCAATGTCCACTTGATAATCGAGAAAGCAAGAGAGTTTCAGAAAAAACATTTACCTCTGCTTCAGTTTAAAGACTTTGGGCCTCATTCTATTATCGGCCGTAAATCGGCCGTAAGGCTGCGATTCCTTGCGGGGGTTCTGTTTGCTCGCGATTCTATTATACGGCCCGCAAGGATCTCCTCTTACGGCCGGCCGCATATCTTGAAACCGGCCGTAAGCTCAGAAATCTTTAAACGCAAAAATAAATTCAAGCCTGCACTGTACAGCTCTGTAAATGCTAGGGATCATATTGGGGGACATGAGGATTAAAAGTAACCCACTCTCAAGCTTGCACATCTGCTCAAACCCGAGTTCAAATTAACTGTTTATTTTCCGGCTGCGGCGTGGGCGTGTCTGAGGTGCTCCAAGCACTCTGGACTTTTTACATGAATATTTTACGGATATTAAAAAACAAATATTTTACGGATTTGAGTATAGGATAATTATGTGCTATTTTTTCTAGCACCGAATATCACTTTATAGTCTTCTCAAAGTGCAGGATGGCTTTATTTGAGCTATTTTATGTGCTTAATTGGTGCTAGCGAGACCTCTGCAAGTAAGCTGCGGCTGGTTTTTAGCCTTGCAGACAGGATTCCCGGTACAATAGAATCGCAACCAGGCTTTTCTTACGGCCGATTTCCTTGCGGCCGTTTTAGATCAAAGGCTTTCCTCCGGCACGATCGGCCGCAAGGGATAGCAAGGCGCCGGCCGCAAGCCTGCCGGAGTCCCCGGCCGTAGGGGAATAGAATAGCCGTAAAGCTTGCGGCCGGTCCTTACGGCCCCGCAGCGGCTGCGGCCGTAATAGAATGAGGCCCTTGGACTGTATTACAACAAAATGTGGCAAGTTCTTTAAAAGAAGGGGGTACTAGACCATCTCATTTGCCTTCTCTATGTGGATTAAGAAGCCACGGTCAGAACCAAACATGGAATAACCAGATGGTTCAAGAACTGGAATGGAGTGTAACAAGGTTGTATATTGTCACCTTATTTATTCAACTTTTATGCAGAGTACATCATGTGTAAGGCCAGGCTGACTGAAAGCAAAGGGGAACTAAAGGACCTATTGACGAGGGTGAAAGTATGGAGTTCAAAAGTTGGCCTGCTGCTCAACATTAAAAAGATGAAGATCATGGCAATCAGTTCCTGGCAAATAGATGGGGATGAAGTGGAGGCAGTGGCAGGTTTTATTTAGCTGCCCTCCAAGATCTCTAATGATAGTGATTGCAGCCATGAAATTAAGACGTTTGCTTCTGGGAAGAAAAATTATGGCAAGGCTGGACAAATGATTAAAAAGCAAAGATATTAAACTATTACCAAAGGTCTGCATAATTGGAATTATGGTATTCCCAGTAGTAAAATACGGATGTGAGAGCTGGACCATAAAGAAGGCTGACGTCTTTAAATTGTAGTGTTGGAGAAACGTGAATAGAGTTCCTTGGACTGCCAGAGGTTTCAATCAGTCAATACTACAGGAAATCAAGATAAACTGTTTACTGGGAGGTTTGATTATGAGGCTAAAGATCAAATATTTGGGCCATATAATGAGAAGATAGGATTCCCTAGAGAAGTCTTTAATGTTCTATGAGCTTGAGGGAGCTCAGTGGGCAGTAGCTGACAGATGTTCCTGGTGTGCTGCTGTCCATAGGGTCACGTAGAGTAAGACATGACTGAACAACTAAACATCAACAAGAAAAAAATTTTTTACACCTTGTTTATATTAATGTCAATATTTCCGACCATGCTTAAGCAGATATTAAATTCCTATATTTATTACATGTATACAATATGTTGCTTAGTCAGCATTTACACGTTGATAGCTCTATTTTTTTTTTACACCACCCACACTTACAACTTAATGTCTCAGCTACTACTGTTGCCTCTAAATTCTTAAGGTGACACAGTGGAAGTTCTAAATATGGTATAATTTACAACTATAACATGTTGAAGCATCACTGTATTTTCATTGCAGCGTTTATTTCTTTTTATCTATCACACCAATCCTTAAAAGACCTCTGCACAATAAAAGCAATATATGTTTAAAACTGACTAAGATCATACGTAATTAGGAAAGTCTAGCTTTTAATTATAATAAAATAAATAAATGTTCATGCCTCTGGAGGATGGATCCATGATACACTGGTGGAAGTTGCATTGAATGATGCAAGACGTCTGCTTCTGGGCCAGTGAGGTGGGAGGAGTGTGGTGTCAATGTCAATCTTATTCTATTAATAAATCATCTGCACTTCTTCCTGTTCATTCCTTCACCACCTCTCCTCCACTGATAATAACAAACACAATTCTCCATCATCCAGCTCTTAGGGTGTGATGTAACAAACACAAAATACAATCCTGCACTTGTAACAAGAGTCTTCAAACATTTAGATTGCTTTTTATCCAAGGCTATCACAACTGATAATACTGTTAGTTTGGTATTACTTGTGAACCAAGTGTCTTTTTTCTTGACTTGCATTGGTCTTTGAATCTCAGTATCCCATTCCATTCTCTTTCCCACTTCTCATTTGCTGTCCCCCTTCATTGATTCAATCAATTATTATATATAGTCTTAGAATCAGTAAAACGTCTCCACCTCCCTGAAATCCCATGTCCCCCTCTTTCCGACCCTAGCCTAGACTTCATCACCTTGCCCTAGCCGTCTCTCCTGGGCACTATCTAACCATTCCAGCAAAAGGTTTTTGGACAAAATTTATTATTTTAAATAAATAAAATATACGAAAAACACCTTGTTATATAGCAATGAAAGTATATGCCCTTTGGGGTCAAGCAAACAAAAATCTCTCTACATAAAATTACACAAGGTCAAAAGAAGCTACCATGGGAATTGAACCGGGATTCTCAGGTTAAAAATCAGTGCTTTAATTTAGCGATTTTACGGTTAACCTTCTGCAAATGCATCCGGTGTTCTGTATAATATGATCTATATCCGGCAAATTATATAAACCTGAAATCCACACACTATAACACTATATTAGCTGTTTAGGAGAGCCTATACATATTAATAATCCTACTTTTTATTAACTTCGACATCATGTAAGCCAAAGTGTATTTATGAAGATCTTATGTAAGCCACATATATTTGGGATAATACAGAATCAATTACCCTCCGTAAATGTTAATGGGTTTATCAATTGTAGAGTTTAGTGTGAATTTATTTTCAGCAGATCAGAATTACAGTGAATTTATACTGGATCAATACATGAAGGTGAAATGCAGGTTGTTAGTTGTAATGGACATGCTTTTTTTTTTAAATGAGCTTTTCTTGGGTCAAAAGGGTACACTATCAATATAATAATTCAGCTCAACCTTATCTTTATCTGAAACACAATAATTGTTAACTCATTACCATTGTGTGAGATTTATGAAAGCTCTTGCAATACCTCTCTTGAAAGAATTGAGCCATTTTACCAGTATCTCAATTCTAATAAATCTAAAGGTTTTGATATATCACTTTCAAAAATCCATTTCCCATTGGAAACATCGACTTTGCCATAGCCATTACTCATGTTGATAATGATGATGACTTTAATTGTATATAGGTACCAAAGGCTACTGGAATAAAAAATGGAACTGGCCGAAAAACAACTTTTTGATTTGCTACCAATTCTCTTGGAGTAATTGACTAAATAACTTATTTCCTGCCAGACCTCATAAGATATGATGTTCTTATGACATTTCCATTAAAAGAGTTTTGGAAGAGGGCCATTTCATACCTTCAGTTGACTTCAAATGAAAACTTTACAAAAGAATCTCTTGTTCAATATAAAACATATATTTCTACAAAAAAGCAGAGAGAACTAAAATACTCATTTTATAGATCTTCGTCCAGAAAAGAAAAAGAGAATATGATCAGATAAAAAATATAAATGATAAGGCAAAAAGGCAATGTGTTCTATTGCAGTATATCCAAGGTCCAATTGTTCTAGGTCACAGCTTAATACTAATTACGGTACATATCATGCTTACAGTTTATGGGAAATCTATAATCTATTTGAAACTTGACAAATATCTCATCTTTTAACAATTTTTTGTATATTTGTTATAGATGTTTTTTAAACCAAACAAATAGAAAAAGATGCTTTAATAAATATAAAAAAAATTACATTATTAAAATATTATCAGTTACAATAATTGTTTGAAAACTGGGGTTACCACTAAATGTAATCAATAAACTTACCAATATATTTCAATGTAACCTAAATTTTTAAATGTTTCCATGCAACTAAATAATGTAATTATAGCACATTTACATTTAACCAATCAACAATGTAATGTTCCAAATACTTTTAAATATAAGTACTCTATGGCTACTGGGCATATAACCATGATAGATCAACTATCGTCCCACTATTTACCATGACTAGTGTATTTAAATGGGCTCCACAATGCCTACACTAAATCTACAGAATATTTTATTTTGCTGCTGTATGTAATGCCATTGCTTATGCTCAACAACTGACATTTATTAATGAGCAGACACAACTCAAAATGCATTTAATCAATACTGTAAGTCTCAGTCTTTGCTGGTAATTATGAATAAACTATTTATGTATTATTTCTGTCATTTCCTGCCTGCTTCCTGTTTTAATAAAATAGGAATAAAGTGTAACGGTATATATAAGTTTCCTGGGTTTCAAATGTTTGGTAAGAAGCAGGCAGTGATTATCAGAAAAATATGTGTTTTATAGAAAATTTCAGTGTACTTACAAAGTTATAGGCAGGAAAGTAAAATCCAGCTTTGCACACCAACAGGGAGCTTAGATAACCAAGTACACACAGGAAAGGCAGCAAGATGTTTGACCTTTTTGGTAGAGAGACTTTACAGCACAGTCAGGATCCAGAGCGCTTGATACAAATGTGCTGCCCTAGTCTCCTCCTGATTGGCCAAAACAAGCCTGGGTTTCAAGGGGGTGTTAACTCTAATTTTCAACTGTCAGAAATTATAAGACATTTTAATGTTTAAATGTTTATTATAGTATTTTTCATGCAAATTGTTTTCCATACACTACTGATTCTTCTTTATCAGATGCATTCATAATCCAGGACACTTAGATATGCCTTTAAATAATCAGAAGGCAAAGGATGAACATATTGGTAACATTTGATTCATGTTTCTGTGAGAATATGTGGTTTAAATTCTGGTAATGAGAACAGGCACCTGATCACATTTCACATTGCATTAGTGAATAACTATTTGGAGGTGGATTGAAATACAAGGTAAAATACAATAGTACCTCATCTTTCGCCATGTTACTGGGTTACCCAGCTGACAACCATCTCCCTTCCCATTCAAGTAATTTGATATGGTTATCAGTTTGGGACAACTGTTGAAAGAATAGGGAATAAAGTTTTGCAAATCTGTACCACTAAAAACCCTCCAAAATGAAAGAATCTCATGTTTTTTAACTGGTCCTTTCTTCCTGTTTCCTCTCATAACGGGTGCCATGTTTCACACCCAAATAGGAACATTATCACTCTCCCAGACTTGGATGTGCGGTGTTTACATTACAGCTGCATTGCACCGGCAGTGTGAAATATGGGTTTAGCCTTAGGTCACAGCTGTGAAACATGGTACCCTACACAAGAGAAAACAGGGAGAAAGGAGGGAGGTTCTAGAAGATGAGAATATGTTATTTCAGGGGGTTTCTTAGAAGTAAGAAGCATACATTCTATATGACAATTACATTGAGGAGGATAGAATGAAATAAGTCACCTAGTTCAAGTATTTGTTTAAAATAAAACAAATAAAACCATAGATTACATTAAACAGATGGAAGATTTGTGAAGCACATTACATGACACAAGAGAATTATATTTAAACACTTGGCAAGGTTGGATTGTTAATGAAAGCAAAATAGAAACAGAGTTTAACATATAAAGGAAAGTATATATTAAAATGGAGCAACGCCATGGCAATAATGTAAAGACCTATTAAATTATATACTTCATTACATCATGTTTATATGTTTACTAAATAAGTTATAGAATATCTATTAAAAAACAAGGTTACATTCATTATCCAGTTTAGTCAATGGTTATTTTTAATGTAAGAGTCTATAATTATTAGTTACATTATTAATTACATTTAAATAGATAAACATAGATTATTTTCTTGGACAAGTAATTGTAAAATAATGCTATGAATTTATATAATGGTAAAGAATTTACATCTTTTTTGTGTTTTGTTTGTTTATATTATCTTAAATATAAAAAAATAAATGAAAAAACCATAGGGATTACCTTTAATGATTACCTAGAGGAGTATGGATGCATGTATATGATGCATTGCAGACAGGATTTACCTATTGTAGGGTCTGTGATAGTTTAGTACGGTGGGTTTCTTTTTGTTTTTAATCATTCTTTGTATTATAATTTTTGAGAAAAAAAACACCTAAAAATGCATATACATAATGCTTACTCACTCCAAAATCAAGTTACTGGTTAATATTGACCAATCAGATTTCTTAGATTTCAATCCCTTTATGTTGACTGACAAATTGATCAACAGCTATTTCAGCCAATCAGAAGACTGTATAAAAGGTAGGGTCGAGGCCATCGTTTGGCATTTGTCTTGGGGAGCAAAGTTCCTCATAGAAGGAGTTTTGATTTATTTGTTTTAATTGATAATTTTGCTCTGATTCGTAATCTGTATAACTGGACATTAATGGCTACGATAGATAGATAAATAGATAGATAGATCGATAGATAGAGGGGTGGGAGGAGGTTAGGGCTAGTGTTTAGTGTATTCGTGTTAGTAAGTTGTGAGCTTCATACTTATACAGCCTCATTAAATTCGGGCTACGTGTTAAAACTCCGTAACTATGGTCTACACTAATTGATCGTCCGTACGGCCGAAAATCCAACGTTCTACAAATGAGCAACGATTTGCGACTCAAGCCCGTAGCTCACAGCCCATTCTGATTTAATAGCAACGTAACTTGGCCAAATAACAAGCCCGCAGCCATTACGTGCTTCACGTTGGGATTATGGTCCTCAAATTTAATAGGGCTGATAGTCACTTACATGTATGCTTTAGGCAGGTTGCAGGTACGTGTTAGACGAAACGATTAAAGTTCAAACTCCCGTCTATGTGAACTTGAAAATTGTGAGGGCCATGTAATAGCGCTGTAAACGTGCTTGTAAAAATGTTAGTAAGGCAAAAGGAGCCTAGCGAGCATTTTTATTTAAGTCTTATAATCAAAGTCACAGTTTGCTTGGTGGTAAAACAAAATCCTCCAGTGGTACCATGGAGTTAGACCCTCACCCATATCAAGCTCTCTGAACATACTGAGCGGAAAATTATCATATAGGAGCTGCAAAAATAAGGCTGAATATTTTATTATTTACTGTAGAGAAAAATTACTAGTTCAATTTATATACAGTTATTCATGCTCCTTAATGTGAAACCAACTTGTCAGGGCGTCCTTTTAAACAGTGATTGGGTTTTAATTGTAAATGTCTAATGCAACATCATCAGGGGAGGGGCATCACATTATCAGTGTCTCATGCTGCTCAGACACACTGTATATTACTGTCCGCAGCAGCATGAGACACTTATATCATGAAGCCCCTCCCTGTTGGTTTGTCCTTAGGTCACAACTCTGAAACATGGCACCCTATAGAAAGAACATGATGAAAGGGGTAGTTCCATAAAGAAAGAATGTGTTACTCTTCGAAGTAAATGAAGTATAAAAAATATATGACAGTTACATTGAAGAGGATACAATTAATTAAGTCACGTAGTTGAAACATGTATGTAAAACAAAGAAAGAGTTCCTTTTCATACATATTACATAAACCTATGTTTTTGTATACTGAAAACATTTCTATTTTTGATTATCTATTTACATTCTGAGCAAATTTTTCATTTTTTTTTTCACTTTAGAGATGGATAAAAAGAAAGAAAAATAAATTACAAATCTATAATCTGGTGAGCTCTAATAGAGTTGAAAGGAAGCTAGTTCAAGCTCAAAGTGTCAACTCTTCGAGACAGATGGATGACACAAAGCTGAATGTGATGAGGTGCTAATTAGAGGTTGATGAACACAATTACTCAGTAAAAACTTGTCAAATAGCCCCGGTTGAGTTGTATAATTTCCGACTGTCTTTTTTACTAGGCAGAAAAAAAAATGTATATTTTAAGCTATTTTTGCATTCACGTTAAACCATTTAGCTCACAGAGTTTGGCTATTTTTAAATAAACTAAAAATAAAATAGTGAATAATTAGTTTGAATCCATTTTCAGTTGATACATGTTATTTTATCTTAAAATTATAATTTCTTTTAAATATTGCTAATTAAAAAAAATTTAATATCTTGATAAAATATTTTAAAAAATAACATTTAGTGTGACATTTTGACATACTTTAATGTAATTATATTTATTATGTATCTGGACATCCAGATATATTTTTTTTGCATTCATATTTGACTGAGTAGCTTACAGATTTGGTTAAATTTATTCCATATTTAGTTGTGGATAAATACCTTTTATAAAGTGTTTGGCTTAGTCTTGAAAAATATAATATTGCTTCATTGCAACTTAATAATTTTGTTTAAACAAAAAAACTAAGTCAGAGGCTCTCAATAATTAATAATTTTGTTTAATTAATAATTAATTTATTAATAATGTAAAAAATATATACTTACATAACATTAAAAATTATGTTTCTAAATATGTATAATTTTAACCTGTTTTTACATTTAAAAATCAGTCCTGATTATCAAAATAATATAAGTTAGGGACTGATTTAGAGTAACAGTTGCAATGGTCACATTATTGGAATGTGACCCAATTTGGTGTAAAACCCGGCACAGCTGTTCTCGGCTTGTACTAAAATCATAATGAGGTTTTAAATAGAGATGAGTAAATAATTAGGGTGGCTCATGTTTCAGGAAAAATCATTTGCTTTTGCCCCACAGACTGAAATTTAGGATGCATTTATAATTAGTGGAGTTCCACATTATAAATAAATTAAATGAGCTCTGCAGATTTTCATGGTTGTGGAAAAAAATATTATCAGAGTTATCTCAATAAACATACCCGAGGTGGGTCATTTTTTTTTTTTAAGTTATATTACGATGAAAAAATTAGGACTACGGAATGGTTTGAAATAGTGGTACAGATGAGATTAAGGCAATTTTACTGCTAACCTAACCCTATCACTGGATTCTCTGGTGGTCCAGTGGTTAGGACTTGGTGCTTCCACCAATGTCGACCTGAGTCAGGGAACCAAAGGGTCACACCACCCTTAAGCCAAGCAGGGTTATGCCTGGTCAGTACTGGGATGGGTAGACCACCTAGGAATAGCAGGAGATGTATGCTGTGGCCCACTGGAGAAGGATCTGGCAAACCACTCCAGTATCTCTGCCATAAATACCAAGTGGATCAGCATGACAATGGACCTAATGATGTGCCTGGTGTGTTACAGTCCATGAGACCAACTGAATGACGCAAACAAATAAAAATCCTATCACCACCATAGCCTGAATCATATCACTAGGTCTTCAATACCAACAATGTTCATAACTCTACTGTAACTGTAATGATTTTCCTTACCCTACAGTAAGCTATTCATATTCCAGGTATATGCTATATCTTGTTGTTGTTCGGTCCTTCATTCGTGTCCGACTCTTGATGACCATATGGACTGCAGCACGACAGGTACATCTCTCTGTGTTTCTGGTAGTGCTTATCAATATGTTTTTTTTTGGCAAAGATACTGGAGTGGGTTAGCCAGTTTCTTCTCCAGTGGACCATAATCTGCTATCCCTACCAGTAAGTTAATATTAAAGGACCACTGTAATGCACTAGTAATAGATTTTGATAATGTTGAATATGCATTGATCATTAATAAAATTAATATTACGTTTGTGAATTTTCAATCTTGTAAGGTACTTTGGAAACAAGTACTATGCAGGTTTGATTTTAAGCTCAAAAACAAAGCCCTCCATTCTTTTGCAAGGCGTTCATTTTGGTTTTGCCATTTACTTAACATCCCATTAGAATAAAGGCCACATATCCTCTGCTACTCAATACATGCTATAGTGTGATTATTATTATTACTATCTTTTATTTGTGTAGCGCCAACATATTATGTAGTTCTTGGTAAAGCAGTGGTGGTAGATGCTTGTAGGGGTCAACAAAAAACTGTATAGATCACCTTTCTTTAAAATAATGATCTCTCCCCTAATAGATTAGGAGAGGCTATTTACTACTAGTAGCAGAGGCCCCCTACGCTGTTGTGGGCCATGGTGCTTTGAACCTATTGTTCCGAAAGTAGTTCCGATACTGAGGGAAGGACTATGCATGTTTATACAAAATCTTACTTATACAAAGTCTCCTCCCACTTCAGGAAGTTGGTTCCTAGGAACCAAAATGGCAGATCCAACAGCAGCAGAATCACTAATGGGAGCGCATGCGCACTTTAGAAACTTTATGTACGGAACTCCATACATTCACAGGCGTGGTGCAAGAAGGGGGGGGGGGGGGTGAGAGACAGAGGGAGAAAGGGGGAAAGAGGGAAAGAGACACAGGGGAGGGAGGAGGGGGGGAAGAGACAGTGGGGCAAAAAGACACAGGGGAGGGAGGGGGAAAGAGACAGGGGAAGGGGGGAAAGAGACAAAGGGGAGGGAGGAGGGGGAAAGAGACAGTGGGAAAGGGGGAAAGAGACAAAGGGGAGGGAGGGAGGAGGGGGAAAGAGACAGTGGGAAAGGGGGAAAGAGACAAAGTGGAGGGAGGGAGGAGGGGGAAAGAGACAGAGGGGGAACTGGGAAAAGAGACACAGGGGAGGGGGAAAAGAGACGGAGGGGCAAAAAGACACAGGGGAGGCAGGGGGAAAGAGACAGAGGGGGAAAGGGGGAAAGAGACACAGGGAAGGGAGGAGGGGGAAAGAGACAGTGGGAAAGGGGGAAAGAGACAAAGGGGAGGGAGGGAGGAGGGGGAAAGAGACAGAGGGGGAACTAGGAAAAGAGACACAGGGGAGGGAGGAGCGGGAAAAGAGACGGAGGGGCAAAAAGACACAGGGGAGGCAGGGGGAAAGAGACAGAGGGGGAAAGGGGGAAAGAGACACAGGGAAGGGAGGAGGGGGAAAGAGACTGTGTGAAAGGGGGAAAGAGACAAAGCAGAGGGAGGGAGGAGGGGGATAGAGACAGAGGGGCAAAAAGACACAGGGGAGGGTGGGGGAAAGAGACAGAGGGGGAAAGGGGGAAAGAGACAGAGGAGAGGGAGGATGGAGGAAAGAGACACAGGGGAGGGAGGAGGGTGGAGGAGAGGCAGGGGAGGGATGGAGGAGGGGGAAATAGGCAGAGGGGGAAAGGGGGAAAGAGACACAGGGAAGGGAGGATGAGGGAAAGAGACACAGTGGAGGGAGGAGGGGGGAGGAGACAGAGGAGGAAGGGGGAAAGAGCCACAGGGGAGGGGGAGGGGGAAAGAGACAGGAGAAAGGGGGAAAGAGACAGAGGAGGGAGGAAAGAGACACAGGGGAAGGAGGAGGGGGGAATAGATACAGGGGAGGAGAGGGGGAAGAGACACAGGCAAGGGAGTGGGGGAAAGAGACACAGGGGAGGGAGGAGGGGGAAAGAGACAGGAGAAAGGGGGAAAGAGACAGAGGAGGGAGGAAAGAGACACAGGGGAAGGAGGAGGGGGGAAGAGATAAAGGGGAGGAGAGGGGGAAGAGACACAGGCAAGGGAGTGGGGGAAAGAGACACAGGGGAGGGAGGAGGGGGAAAGAGACAGGAGAAAGGGGGAAAGAGACAGAGGAGGGAGGAAAGAGACACAGGGGAAGGAGGATGGGGGAAGAGATACAGGGGAGGAGAGGGGGAAGAGACACAGGCAAGGGAGTGGGGGAAAGAGACACAGGGGAGGGAGGAGGGGGAAAGAGACACAGGGTAGGGAGAGGGGGGAAGAGACATAGGTGAGGGAGAGGGGGGAAGAGACACAGGGGAGGGAGGGGGGGAAGAGTCACAAGGGAGGGAGAGGTAGGAAAAGAGACACGTAATATTATACCATCATTTATGATGGGTAACTGACTAGTGGCATATGAAAGGAAATATATTGTAGGCTATTTTTATTTTTTTATTTTCCCTATTTTCAAGTGTTGTTCTTAACAATCGTGTATTTTAAAAATCTGTCGTATAGTCCCTTCAAACAGGTAGCAGCTGTATCTGCGTTAAGCTGGGAGACATGTGTAAGTCTGTGGTATTTATTTATCCATGTTGCTTTGATACATGTAAATTAGAGAGACATATCTTGCTGATGGGTGCATGTGAGAGTGAAATTTAGAAGAGTTTGGAAGCAGGGAGGATGAGCCAAGCAAGGAAAGTAGAGGGTTAATTAAAATGACATATCTTTCTATAGTAACTGTGGAAAATGCATTTTTTCAATGTGAATTTTTTTTTTTAAATAAGCATCATTGGTACAAAAAATATTCAGTGACATTTTTATTTGTAAATTAATTTTTATGCTTATTTATGTTTGGCTTTATTAAATAGCCATTATAATTAACAAAATAATTGTTGTCGTTTGTAGTCTTTTAGTTGTGTCCGACTCTCAATGTCCGTATGGACTGCAGCATGCAAGGGACATCTACAGTTATTTTTCTGGATGTGCTTAACCACAAGGTTTTCTTGGCAAGGATACTGGAGTGGGTTGCCAGTTCCTTCTCCAGTGGACCGCGTTTGGTCTGAACTCTCTGCTATGACCTGCCCATCTTGGGTGACTCTACATGGTATACCTCACAGCTTCATTGAGGTACATAAGCCCCTTCACCATGACAAGGTAGCGATCCAGAAGGGGAAATATATAATTAGCTGTTGATTAATAATAAGATTTCTGTTTAATTACATTCAAAAACAATATTAAACTTCTCATCAAAATGTTTCCAGTCAAACTGCTTGTCTCCACCCTTTATAAGATCATCAATCGGATTTGTGCTGCATTGCCTTAGAGACAGATCCTAAGAACTATCAGAATGGCTTGAAAATACAGAGGACAACTTGGGCCTCATTCAATTCGGGGCTGTTACTTGATAGTAGATTCCTGATTTGCTACTTTTGAGATGCGTGCTCGAGTACCTTGACTTTTACTTTGCTATTCAATTGGGCGGGCCCGCAAATTAGTCCCCCTTTGCAAGAATCAGAAACCATGCTCTCGGCAGTAGGATTTGCGGGCTTGAACATGATCGCGGACGAGAGCCCGTAAATCGTGGTTCAAGCCCGCAAACTTGGAGCACTGCTAATGCCAATATAAAATCAATACAGCACTGTAAATGATGGGGAACACAATGGGTGACATTAGAATTAAAAGCACAACATTCACAAGCTCGCACATCGCCAAAATATAATACTTTATTCCATGTTTATTTTCTGTCCAAAGTCCTACGGGCTTGAATGACCTCCAAGCCCATAACTCAAGTGCTACGATTTGTAAGTAAGCCCTTTGCGAGATCTCCTTGGTCCCAGTAACCTGTTGTTTGTGTTTAGCCATTTACGGGCTTGACGGAAGGGTAGATCGGAGCAATTGAATAGCAATTTGTCATTTTTTTGGCCGCAACTCTTGCGGCCGTGAAAGATCATAGGCTTTGAGGGAAGTAACTTGCGATTTGAAGAATCGCAATGGAAAGTAGCTCGCAGCACGTAACCCGATCGGAGCCCAGATCTCAGAAAAGTAGCAATTGAATGAGGCCCCTTGTGCCTAGATAGTGTCTTTTTGCTTAAAAAATAATTTATATTATGTTAAGAAAAATAACAGGGCCACCCGTCCACTGATAACTAAACA
Source organism: Discoglossus pictus (assembly GCA_027410445.1). Lineage (NCBI taxonomy): Eukaryota > Metazoa > Chordata > Amphibia > Anura > Alytidae > Discoglossus > Discoglossus pictus. Next base: position 181,044,434 of record CM050170.1, on the reverse strand, counting down.
CACCCTCATGATCCACCTCTCAGGAAGAAAAACAAATAGATTTCTTTATTCTTATACATAATAGTCCAATTTATTACTTTTTTCTAAAAATGTATTTTATATCAATGGCTGCTAATGTTAGTTTGTTACATAAATCACAAAATATGTTGTTTTCTTGAATTACAAAGATCCATTAGGTTTAACCTACATAATAATGGGGTGCTGCAGTGCCGGCAACGTGAGCAACTTTAGCAAACTTTTTAAACCCATTCATATGAAATGTGTTTAAATAAAGAAAATAGTAGAGAAAAACCTAAGAAATAGAATATATAGCATTGTAAATATAAAAGTTAAGAGATGTTAATGAGAATATAAAATAACAAAAGTCAAATACAAATGTAGCTTATTAAAGAAGCAATGAGACTACTTAATGTGTATAAATATGGTAGTAAGTCCAGAGGAGGAAATGTAAAGGTGGAGAAAAGGTCAAAGCCCCATGGCTCTACTGAGTAGACAGGACTTTATGGATATTTGATGAATGTCAGACACAGAAGACTATGCCGTTTTTACTAATAGTGCTATTCAATGAGGATCAAAAGGGCACCTTGAAGGTTAATGTAGGCAAGCAGGGGTGTAAATCACCCGAACATTACGAAGACGCAACATCATTCATAAACATGCTAAAAAAATGGTAAAATACACAATTTAACATTAAATTATGAGTTGTAGTAAATAAAATATAAACTTTCAGCATATAATGTACTAGTAGTAAATGATTAAGCTCATGTATACTAGACACAGGCACACGTACATATGGGCATGTATGTATCTGAATGCTAACGTATATTTTCTTTAAAACCATATATATATTTATTTATATTTATTTGTATATATATATATATATATATATATATATATAAAGAGTGAGGTAGCCGTGAGTGTCCAGTAATCCAGATGAATAATCAGAATATTGCAGTATATAGTGATACCTTTTTTATTGGATAAACATATTCATAAATATATGACAAGCTTTCAAGAGCTTCCTCTCTTTCTCAAGTGAAACTCTCGAAAGCTTGTCATTTATTTCTCAATATGTTTGTCCAATAAAAAAGGTATCACTATATACTGCAATATTCTGATTATATATATATATATACAGGTAAAGGGTAAAGCATTAATAACATAGGGGAGATTTTAGAGTATTTTACATGTTTAGAGGACCACTGTGCTTAGTCTAATGGTATAACTGTGTGTGTATTCAGTCCTTCAGTCATGTTCGATGCTCAGTGACCATATGGACACAGCCTGCCAGGCACATCTGTTGGTTGTGTTATCCATATTTTTGGGGGCAAATATACTGGAGTGGGTTGCCAATTCTTTCTCCAGTGGACCTTGATTTGTCTGACCTCTCTGCAATGACCTGCCCATCTTGGGTGACCCTACATGGTATGGCTCATAGCTTCATTGAGGCACACAAGCCCCTTCACCCCAACAAAGTAGAGATGCATAAAGGGTATGGTATAATTAGGCATGGGAGAAGTAATTAAGTTAGTTTTTAATTAGAACAAAATAAATAACTTGGATTCTGGAAGCATAAGTGATAATTTGGAGAAGAATGTTGGTGTGGAAGGAGTGTTTAGATATCTGGAAAGCAAGTCTCCATTTCTGGGCCTATTAGGGCAAAGGGGGGAAGGTCATACCCTCTTTTCCCCCACCCTTCATTTACTGATAAATAAAACAACACACCCATCGGGTTCCAGCTATAGGGAAGCGATGAAAGAAAGACAGAATCCTCTAAATATAAACAGTATGTTGTTAGTTTTTTGCAGACTTTGATAATATGGGTAGTTTTTCTCAAACTACAGTGATTTTATAATAATAATAATAATAATAATAATAATAATAATAATAATAATACATTACACAAACATATATAATTAAAAGGATTCAAGCATGCCTGGAATAAAGCCATCCTAAGGGTTAATGAATCCAAAATTTTAAGCAAATAGAATGGACGAATAGATGGGCATTTTGTGTTTTATCTGCCTCAAATGCATGTTTCTGAGTTTCACTCTAGCTTATACTCCAACTCCTATTCCTGTTTCAGGACCTTCCTACACCAGCCTGATTTTCTTGTTCATGGGTCAACTTGCAGAAAATCTAAGATCATTTCCCTCCCTACCTCCCCTTACCGATTCATGTTTAGACTATTTATAAAGACATGAATACCACTTTAATCTGACCAATCAGCCACATATGCTATCCTTTAGATTGTAAGTAGTGAGTTTCTAATCTTGTTGGGTGCTTTGGAAAAAACACTTTCTACAAAGATTCTAAGCTCAACACAGGGCCCTCAATTTTCTGCAGTTTGTTAATATTGTATTTTTCCATGTTCTTATCCCCTGTACAGCGCTATGGAATATGTTGACGCGATACAAATAAATGATAATAGTCACATATATAGTTGTGAGCAAGTTGGTTGATGCTAACGCTGCAGGCTCGCGTAGCGGCCCATCTGCGGACTTTAGGCTGGTGAATGCAGACCCTCGGGAAGCAAGGGGCCGCATTTGCTGAGGTGGAGGCTCCCACGACGACCGCAAAATTTACAGACTTAGCATCCACAAATACGAGCTGCGGGACTTAGAAAAATAAACATTATGACCTTGCAAAAATACGACCTTAACGCCCGAAACACGCGCACATGAAACATTAAAAACACAATAAATACACACAACACATAAAAAACTTACCCACAGAAGGGGGAAGGGTCACCCAGGACCTCTGAAAGTGAAGTTACACCTCAATTTAAGTCGAAATACAAGAGTTTAGACACACGAAAATCCCCTAAGCGAGAGAAAAAATGGCCACCGAAAAAAACAAAAACGAGGCTACAGGACCCTAAACACACAAAACACCACCAAACACAAACGGATTTTCCCGAAAAAACGGACGATGTCCAAGAACAAGGACGCAAAATCAGCCACAGCCGCGTACCACACATTAGGCGCCATTTTACAACACTTACTTACATAATGCAGAAGTACACAGCTAACCTAACAGATTTTCCTCGCACACGCAGCCTATTTACACTACACACTGCACATATTGCTGACACTTACACCTTAGCTCCACAACAGTGAAAACCGCCATTGTATGCTGAAGCAACATGAAAACAGATTGTCAGCTCTTCAACACAATGCTTCCTGCATATATTACTTCAAAATAGGTAAAGTATATTCATTTATTATTTTAGTAATTATTTCATTAGCATACAAAAATAAAAAACAACGCTGCTCATAGCACACAAACAACCAACATACTCGCAATGAGCGCCAAAGGCGCTCAGCACGAGGCTCGCAATGAGCGCCGAAGGATCTCAGATCACCAACAAAATTAATGCCGTAAACAAACACCATTACCTGCCTTACAATCTTATTGCCGTCATTTTTTGACGGGCAAGCTGCTAGTAAGAATAATAATATATAAAAATATTATTTTTTGCCTGCTTGAATGTAAAGCTGGAGCTCACACAAAATAAAATACTATTGTAATGTACTTCTCAGGTCTTGTACCACCAAAGTTTTACAACAATATTCCCCACTTAATGCCAGTTGGAAACTTTTCATCTTGGATAATAATTTTCTGACAAAATTATTTTATAAATGGAAAACACGTGCTCTCAAAAATACGCCACTATTAAAATAAAATAACTTGTGTAATGTATAGTTTCCATTCTCCAATTATTTATATATTTGGACTTGTATTATAATTATTGAGGGGATAATACTCTAGCATATAACTAAATGTATTTCTCATTCAGTACCTTAACTTGTATTTGCTTTTGTGTACCATCCACTTTATACCACCCTATTAAAAGGAAATCAAGGGGGATCAATGTACTTATGAGATCCTTGGATATATATTCTTATCCTAGAACATTTTTATATCACATATCATTTAACTTGATGAAACTAGTGCTTGTCAGACTTCATTCATTAAATGGAAGGCCAATATAGTGATACATAGAAGTTATTACACTCAATTATTTGATGGCCATCTGTATTGACCAAATCCAGTGAAAATTCATCCTAAATTTCCTTCATTAGAACCCAATTTATTATAACTGGGACTGTAAAACTTATCACATATTCTTGAGGAAAATGAAAAACTTAAAAAAACAACATTGCTAGTTAATAAAATGGAGGTATTGACAATTGACTATTCATTTTCAGGATATCTGTTGAAATTTACGTTACACATAAGCAGTATGGTATCCTTAGACAGAATACCAGTTTGTTCCTAAGGAGCACTATACTTTCCAATTAAGCTTACTATAGTCTTAAATACTAAAGCACCACTCTCAAGTCATAGTCTGAATCAACATGGAAATCCAGTTACTCCTTCTTAGCTCTGTTGAACTTCATTCAATTCAAGGCTCGCAACTCAATCGCAAACAGCCAAATGCCTGTGATTGAGTTGCGAGATCCTTTTGTGGTGCTATTTAATTGTCCGGGCCCGCAAGCTAGGTGCCGGTCGCCAAAATCGGAAACCATGCTATTGACAGTAGCATTTGTACTCTTGAACATGATTGCTGACGCAAGGTCATAAGTCGTGGTTCTAGCTAGTATGACTGCGAAATCCAACCTCCATATTTCATTGAAGTCCTATGGTCTTGAGCCACGAGTTACGGCCTTGCGTCAGCAATCATGTTCAAGTCCGTAGGACTTCAATGAAAATGGAATTTGAATTTCAAAGTCCTACAGGCTTGGAAGATGAAGCCAGTAGGACTTCACATTGATTGTCGTGATCGATATAACTTGAGTATTAAACATGAAATAAAGTACTGGAGAATATGCTTTTAATTCTAAGGCATAACACCATTTTCACTCTTCATAAAAGTACTGTATTGCATTTTTATTTGCTTTCGAATTGTTCCGATTAGTCATTAAGCCCATTGTGAGACCTCCTTGGTGCCAGTAACTTGTGGTTAGATATTTGCCATTTGCGGGCTTGTCGGAGTGGTTAACGAGGGGGAATCGGAGCAATTGAATAGCGATTTGCGATTTTAGCTTTGCGACTTTGAAATAGGAAAGGCTTGGAGGGCAGTAACTTGTAATTTGAAAAATCACTATGAATCGCAGCTCGTAGCCAATAACTCGATTGGGGCCCGCAAGAAGTTGCCAATTGAATAGCAAAATAACTGCGATCTCAAAAACTGAGCAATTGAATGAGGCTCATTGTCACTCTACTACATTTGAACTTAAACTTCTCTATTTATCCCACCTAGAAATGGATAGTCTATGCAATTGGTGATAGCAGGCTGTAACTATTGGGCACCTAACAATAAAGTACAACTACCAATAGCCCTCAATCAGGGAGTCTCACAATATAAATATCAATATATATTTTTTCCCACTTGAATGCAAAGCTGGAGCTCACACAAAATAAAATACTATTGTAATAACTTCTCAGGTCTGGTACCACCAACGTTTTACTACAAAATTCACCACTTAATGCCAGTTGGAAGCTTTTAATCTTGAGTAATAATTTTCTGAATCTGAAAAGAGTGAGTGTGCTGAGAAGACTGAGCTTGCTCTGACCCCAGGTGGTAACAAGACTGATTAGGATAATTACTTCCCGGGGTCATAGTATGCTCCGTCTTATGGTTTTTCATGGATTTTCACAGAAGAAAACACAGAGAGCAATTCTTATAAATAATCACCCCGGTAAAACGTGATATCAGTCTATACTTAGTGGGTAGGCCAGAAAGGCTCATTGGCAGGTAAAAATGTCACTCAGTAACTTTACTGTAAGAATATACAGTTTTTAATAGCATTCCACTATAGTTGTCACTATATATAGTTTTAAATTAAAACTTATCTGAAACCTCCTCAATGTTTAGTATTTTTTTTACATTTAAAATTTTCATTAAGGTCTTGTACAGGGAGTGCAGAATTATTAGGCAAGTTGTATTTTTGAAGGATTAATTTTATTATTGAACAACAACCATGTTCTCAATGAACCCAACAAACTCATTAATATCAAAGCTGAATATTTTTGGAAGTAGTTTTTAGTTTGTTTTTAGTTTTAGCTATTTTAGGGGGATATCTGTGTGTGCAGGTGACTATTACTGTGCATAATTATTAGGCAACTTAACAAAAAACAAATATATACCCATTTCAATTATTTATTTTTACCAGTGAAACCAATATAACATCTCAACATTCACAAATATACATTTTAGACACTTAAAAAAAAAAAAAAAAAAAATCAGTGACCAATATAGCCACCTTTCTTTACAAGGACACTCAAAAGCCTGCCATCCATGGATTCTGTCAGTGTTTTGATCTGTTCACCATCAACATTGCGTGCAGCAGCAACCACAGCCTCCCAGACACTGTTCAGAGAGGTGTACTGTTTTCCCTCCTTGTAAATCTCACATTTGTTGATGGACCACAGGTTCTCAATGGGGTTCAGATCAGGTGAACAAGGAGGCCATGTCATTAGATTTTCTTCTTTTATACCCTTTCTTGCCAGCCACGCTGTGGAGTACTTGGACGCGTGTGATGGAGCATTGTCCTGCATGAAAATCATGTTTTTCTTGAAGGATGCAGACTTCTTCCTGTACCACTGCTTGAAGAAGGTGTCTTCCAGGAACTGGCAGTAGGACTGGGAGTTCAGCTTGACTCCATCCTCAACCCAAAAAGGCCCCACAAGCTCATCTTTGATGATACCAACCCAAACCAGTACTCCACCTCCACCTTGCTGGCGTCTGAGTCGGACTGGAGCTCTCTGCCCTTTACCAATCCAGCCACGGGCCCATCCATCTGGCCCATCAAGACTCACTCTCATTTCATCAGTCCATAAAACCTTAGAAAAATCAGTCTTGAGATATTTCTTGGCCCAGTCTTGACGTTTCAGCTTGTGTGTCTTGTTCAGTGGTGGTCGTCTTTCAGCCTTTCTTACCTTGGCCATGTCTCTGAGTATTGCACACCTTGTGCTTTTGGGCACTCCAGTGATGTTGCAGCTCTGAAAAATGGCCAAACTGGTGGCAAGTGGCATCGTGGCAGCTGCACGCTTGACTTTTCTCAGTTCATGGGCAGTTATTTTGCGCCTTGGTTTTTCCACACGCTTCTTGTGACCCTGTTGACTATTTTGAATAAAACGATTGATTGTTCGATGATCACGCTTCAGACGCTTTGCAATTTTAAGAGTGCTGCATCCCTCTGCAAGATATCTCACTATTTTTGACTTTTCTGAGCCTGTCAAGTCCTTCTTTTGACCCATTTTGCCAAAGGAAAGGAAGTTGCCTAATAATTATGCACACCTATATAGGGTGTTGATGTCATTAGACCACACCCCTTCTCATTACAGAGATGCACATCACCTAATATGCTTAATTGGTAGTAGGCTTTCGAGCCTATATAGCTTTGAGTAAGACAATATGCATAAAGAGGATGATGTGGTCAAAATACTCATTTGCCTAATAATTCTGCACTCCCTGTATACATTATTTGATGAAATATATCAAAATTACTGTTGTAATAAATAATTATGCTTAATAAAATTAATAATAAATTCGGACTTTAACTCTAAAATATATTCAAAAGAGATTCTAAAAAAATCCTTTCATTCACCAGCTTCCTACAGAACAGTATTTTTTAAAAGCTTACATTTGCAATATAAACATTTGGACCACCTATTACAGCAAAAAAAAAATCACCTTTATGAAAACTCATTATAATTTAGTCATTGCATATTCCAAAATGTGCTTGAGCTTCGAACAATTCACAAGATATGCATAAAATATTTGATGGAGTGATTGTATCTTGTACGAAGTATTGAATTTATGTATGATTCCACACTTTAAATATTAACAGCATATGAAATTTAAAATATGCATTCTTGCACATTTGTAATTTGATTCAAAAAAACAATTTTGCACTGTTTTAGTTGTAGTTTGAAAAGACGCTCATATTAATTGTTTATGAGAAAAAAAATTGATGCTTTGATGAGAAAAGACAATTAGTGTCTCTTTCATAATAACACTCATCACGTCTCTTTCTTTTATCTGTATTCTTGTAGAATTTGTGTTATCGTTTTAAATATAAAGGCAAACAAGATTAAACTGTCAATGTGCGTATTCTACATTCATAATCCCAGGCGGAATTAAGTATGAAGACTGGATAAGAAATATAAGAACTGGTAAGAGGTAATATTACCAGAGATTAGCATCACTACCATTAGCATGATCCTCCCTAATTATTTATGGCCAATTATCCCTTCCTGGACAATGTTCTAATAACTGAAATTAATTGTGTCCCTGGGGTCTCCTGATTTGGTGTAATGGACAGTTTCTTCATGTCAATGACAGCAATGTTGCATGTTCTTTCTGCTCAAAACAATGGCCATCTCCACCTCTCTCTTTAGCATTGACGTATATCAAACTAAGAAGAGAAAGAAAAAGAAAAGCGTCCCTGATGGGTTGACACCAGCATTTAAACTTTTTGTTTCCTTTTCACTATTAATTGTCAAATTCTATAAACCTACACCATTCCCCTTAACCTTTGGCACATTAGATATTAGTGTAGAAAAAAAAAAGAAATCTAATGTTTTACAGTTTATTTAATTTATATTTTTTAAAATATATTTTGTCACATTTATCTTTACACATTTTTCCTTTTGTTATTTCCGTAAAACTGTGAAGGGAACGCTTTAATTCCTATTACAATACCGAATCCTTCTTCCTTACAGATTCTTTGTTATAGGAGCCTGGCAATCACAGATGAAAAGTACTAATCAGTCTGAAAAAAAAGACACTCCCGCACAAAAGTGGCAGTCATAAGAAAAATACCAATTGGTCATGGGGGAGAAGGAAACTCGCCAGGGATCTTGTCACACAATAGTTTTTAATAAGTCCATTTTGTTGGAGTTTGACTCTGTTTGAATTTGAAGGTCTTGGACTTAGATCTCAAAGTCGGTTAAAATTCAGCAAGAAATATATTCATTATTAGTCAGGATGCGACCAAAGTGCTGAGGAATTGTTTGATGATATATTTTTTTTCTAATGTGCCACACTGAATCAGGATTTATGGATCAATAGATACGAACAATGTACCAGAACAATAACGGTTTTGGTTTAACTACTAGAGCTGATAATAGTATATACAAATAAAAAGCAGGCACTAACAGGTTTTCTTCAGGAGATACATTTTATAAATATTGTATAGAATGACGCCATATTTGGTCCGAGAAGCGAACAAAACTCAACACTGGAGACTTCAGCAGAAATGGTAAGTCTACAGAAGGATGAACACTTGGCCACATAGGTGAAAAGTGCCTGTAGCTGTTACTTCTATTATTTTAATAATTGAAGTACACTAGGGTGATAAGACCAATACTTGTAGAACTAAAATACAGAAGTGGAACTGAACACATATTTATTGTAGCAGCTTCAGCTAAGCCTTGTTATGCAGTGTTATCTTGACAATGATAGGTTCCATTTTTTTCTGACACCAATTAATGGTGGTACCTGTGGATTGCTGCCATTTTATATTGTAGTTATCAAAGTTAACAATATAACGTTAATTTTTCGAATACTAGCTATTGGCGGTAGTTCAGGATTATGCTATTGCCCAATTCGTAAATTTATACACACTTATAATCCCGCTAATATTACCACATATTCTATTAGCTATCCAATTGCAATCCGATTATGAGTTCCCCGCCCACAATCACTCCACTGGTTTTAGCACAGCTCAAATATTACAATCTCTAAATAATTAAAGTTACATAAAATCGATATTCCATTAGACCCTTATCGCTAGCTTGCTAATAAAGTCTGACTCACAACTGAAAAAAGGATCAAGTTTCTGTCAAAAATAATCTAATCTCTAAATAGGACTGGCAAGGGCTTTTTCAGACACTTATTATAGTTGTAGCAGTAATTAAACACACAATACTGTATTTAAAATCATGAAAAGGCATGGAAAAACATTATAATTAATTGCACAACAGTCTCAAACACAGAAATATGCAACTAAAAATATTATTTTTAAATGTTATTTCTAAGTAATATCGATCCTGGGACTCAAGAGGTTAATACATATAATGAAACCCACATGGACTAGAACAGATGCTATAATGCATTTTATAGATTGCTTTATTGCGAGTCCGATCTCGAAATATTACTTACTAGCGACTTGCCCGTCAAAAATGACGGGCAATAACATTTTAAGCCATGGCAATGCTGTTTGCCACACAATGTAAGGCTTTTGCTCCTCTGTGGACCTTTGGCGCTCATTGTGATCCTATCACCTTGTGTACTTCAATTGTCCAGCTTTGCAACGATCACCTTTGGCGGTCATCGCGAAGACAGATTTTTACTATGTGTTACTTGCCTGGCGAGCATTTTATGTCTATTGTAATGATATATTTTCTATGTGCTGCGTTCCTGGCTAGCTTGTACGTACCTGGCGGTGATTTTCACGGCTCTGTGTCCTTTAGCCTCGTTTTCATTTTTCCCGTCCGCCATTTTTCTTCTCGCTTAGCCGATTTTCAAGTGGCAAAACTTCTTAAATGAGACTTAAATTTACATGCAAGCTCACTCCCAGATGTCCTGGCTGTCTCCCCGTACTGTGTGGGATGTTTTTGTTATGTTTTGTTTTTATTTTTAAGTGTTTTTGTTGTTTTTTGATGTACGCGTTTCGGCCGTTAACTTTGTATTTTTGGGACCTCGTATTTTTGATTTTTCTAAATCCAGCGGGTTGTAATTTTTTTTGTCTGAGTCCGTATTTCCTCATTGCGCGTTTTTATTATTTTTCTAAGTCCAGCGACGTGGTTGTTTTTTTCAAAGTCCCGCTTTTCTGGGTTGTTTTTAACCGCGAGTGAGGCCTCTGCAAATGCGGACACCCTTATCGCTAGGTCCTCATTGCAGCCGACGTTGGAGCCTCCACCTCCGCAAATGCGGGCCTCCTTCTGTGAGGTTTTGCTTTGCGAGGGACGCAGTTCTTGCGAGCTCGCGAGAGTGATGATGACTCGCAGTTTGACAACTATTATTTGTGATTGGCTCTCATTCATTTGTAGCCTCTGATTGCAGCTAACGTCTAACTTCCATGTGTTACTGACGTCATGAGCTGCTGACCAAATGGGTGGTTAATCTAAACTAAAGGTTGCCAATCTGTCCCCACCACTAAGATTTATAGTTTGGTGCGAGGTTTATACAAACTAATTTTCTGAGACATTCAACTCCACTGATCCAGCTTTGTGTTGCATGCAACATGTCAATCATTTATGACGCACACAAGCTCTTAGTAAAAAAACAGAAATAATAGTATTTTATATTATATGATTTCATACAATATACACATTTATTGAACATAATTACCAACAACTGGACACAATAGTATTGTTTGACTTTCCATATTCTTTGGCTACTAGGTTAGTGGTGCAAAACCTAATGGCAAACAGCAGTTAAATGTATGTGTTAAATGTAGAGGACTGGCCAGGTCAGAGGTTACATTGTATTGAGTACTTGATACATCATTTTAACTGTGAACTGTTATTTTTTCCCAGAGGTGACTCTTAAGGACCTACTCGTGTATTGACAGCAGACATTTCAATGTGACAGTATTTTTTAGTCAATGTTTTGTGACTAAAACTCTTGTCGATTATTTTGTTGTTTTAAATGGAGAACATGGGAATCTGAACCAATACACATTGCAAAGAATTAGCAGATTAAGCATGTATTTAATTAGATAAACCTATTTGTCTACCACAGACTACTAATAATATATATCTATTACATTAATGTGTTTTAACATAGAAAATGATGATGTAGAGATAATGATTTTGTTTGGAAGGGGGTGGGGGAATGGGTATCAGAAAATTATTTATTTTGTCATATTATATTTCTTGGACATATCTATGTATATATATATATATATACAAAATCACACACATATATATATATATATATATATATATATATATACACAAAATCACATATATATATATATATATATATATATATATATTTATATATGTGTGACTTTGTACGGAGACATTGGTGTATACAGAAAAAAGGAGCTGTAGCAAGCTGATGCTTTAAATATAATATGTGATTGTATTTATTAGAATTGCATATTACTGCAAAATGAAATACTACATATTGCAGTTCTATAAGTTCTTCATCAGGCAGGCAAAAAAGAGGAAAAAATGCAGAATAAAATAAAAATCTCTCCACTTTCAGGAAATATTTATTTTTTCATACATGCAGTCTCTCTTTTATTCCCAGTTTCTCCATACATTATCTACTCTCTCCCACCATTATCTCCCTAATAATCTCTGGTCTTTTCCACTTACTTGTTTTCACTTCCCTCCTAGTATTGTCTTTCTAACAACTCTGCTCTCCCTCATTGCTTTATTTAATTGATCTTTTACATGCATGGCCTCTTTCAATGTCCCTCACTATCTTACATAGTTACATGTAATGTTGATCCTTCTATGGCCATCTACCAGTCTACACATTTTCTGTTTGTGGCAAAATAAATTAATCCAGTCTAATACAGGACAATAGGAGTCTGCAATGAAGAATTAAATTAACAAATTATTATGTTCCCATTTGCCCCAATAGAGTTTGGTAGCACTCCTGATTCAGCAGGGCCAATTGCTTTATTGCTCTGGCTTGAGAGAATTATACAAGCAATTAACCTTTTATGGTCCATGGTAGCATGGGTACTCTACCAAATTGGGATCACAGAAAATGGTTACTTACCAAACAGAGTATGACAGCATGAAGGCAATAATCTGGTGGAGATCATCCTCTCGATACTGCATCCGGAAGGGGAGAGTAGCTGTCACAACCATTATTCTGGGGTCAGGGTGGCACTACCTTGAACCCTACAAGCCCAAAACTGTCCAGCCCCTAAACTCCTGTACTCTGTTTTTTGGGAGCTAGATTTTGGTGCATTTTAGAAGACCTTCCTTACGGAGGATAAGGAAGGTCTTCTAAAATGCACCAAAATCTCTGCATCTGAAAAGAATGTAAACAAATGCCTGAAATAATGTAATACCTTAAATTAAACACAAAAGGAAAACATTGGTTGATTTTAGAAGTGAAATAGAAATGCATTATGCAGACCTACAGCCTTATTAAATTGCGAGTTGGCCAATTGAATATGGCTCTATATAAGCACAGAGCATATTTTTTTACAGAAGTTTTTAGTTAGTGAACTTATATCCAAAAGTAAGGTCTTCACAAACTAAAACCTTCCGTAACAAAAATATGCTCTGTGCTTATCTAGAGCCCTAATCAATTTGCCGAATCGCAATTTAATAAGGCTGTCGATGTTTATCTGTCTTGAAATCCTGGATCTGCTACTTCTTATTCTTTGCGTATGGTCATGTTGGAGGCTACTCTGGTGCTTTCACATTCACTGTAATGCTGTAAAAAAATATTTAGGAGCTATGGGCTCTGGCTTTTCTTGGCATTAGTTTCAGTATTTTTGAATGTTAAATGTTCTAGCCTACAGTGCCTTGCAGAAGTATTCACCCCTTGACTTTTTACCTATTTTGTTACATTACAGCCTTAAGTTCAATGTTTTGTTAATCTTAATTGTATGTAATGGATCAGAACACAATAGTTGGTAAAGTGAAATGAGAAAAATATATACATAAAACTATTTTTTAGAAATATAAAACAGAAAATTGGCATGTGCGTATGTATTCACCCCCTTTGTTATGAAGCCCATAAAAATCTCTGGTGCAATTAATTACCTTCAGAAGTCACATAATTACACCTATGTGCAATCTGAGTGTCACATGATCTGTCGTTCCATATACACACCTTTTTTGAAAGGCCCCAGAGGCAGCAACACCTAAGCAAGAGGTGCCTCTAACCAAACACTGCCATGAAGACCAAGGAACTCTCCAAAGAAGTAAGGGACAATGTTGTTGAGAAGTGCAAGTCAGGGTTAGGTTATAAAAAAATATCCAAATCTTTGATCATCCCCAGGAGCACCATCAAATCTATAATAACCAATTGGAAAGAACATGGCACAACAGCAAACCTGCCAAGAGACGGCCGCCCACCAAAACTCACGGACCGGGCAAGGAGGGCATTAATCAGAGAGGCAGCACAGAGTCCTAAGGTAACCCTGGAGGAGCTGCAGAGTTCCACAGCAGAGCCTGAAGTATCTGTACATAGGACGACAATAAGCCGTACGCTGCATAGAGTTGGGCTTTATGGCAGAGTGGCCAGAAGAAAGCCATTACTTTCAGCAAAAAAGAAAATGGCACGTTTTGAGTTTGCGAAAAGGCATTTGGGAGACTCCCAAAATGTATGGAGGAAGGTGCTCTGGTCTGATGAGACAAAAATTGAACTTTTCAGCCACAGTGAAACATGGTGGAGGCAGCATCATGCTGTGGGGATGTTTTTCAGCAGCCGGGACTGGGAAACTGGTCCGAGTTGAGGGAAAGATGGATGGTGCTAAATACAGGGATATTCTTGAGCAAAACATGTACCACTCTGTGCGTGATTTGAGGCTAGTACGGAGGTTCACCTTCCAGCAGGACAATGACCCCAAACACACTGCTAAAACAACACTTGAGCGGTTTAAGGGGAAACATGTAAATGTGTTGGAATGGCCTAGTCAAATCCCAGACCTCAATCCAATAGAAAATCTGTGGTCAGACTTAAAGATTGCTGTTCACAAGCGCAAACCATCCAACTTGAAGGAGCTGGAGCAGTTTTGATAAAATGTGGCAAGCTCATAGAGACTTATCCAAAGCGACTTGGAGCTGTGATTGCCGCACTAGGTGGCTCTTCAAAGTATTGACTTTAGGGGGATGAATTATGCACATTGACTATTTCTGTTGTTTTGTCCTATTTGTTGGTTGCTTAATAATAACAAAAAACAAACATCTTCAAAGTTGTGGCATGTTCTGTAAATTAAAAGATGCAAATCCTCAAACAATCCATGTTAATTCCAGGTTGTGTGGCAACAAAACACAAATGTGAAGGGGGGTGAATACTTTTGCAAGGCACTGTATGTCATTAATTGCAAGATATTACATAAAAATCCCTGTAAATGAGAAAATACTGGAACTGATTTGTAAAAAAGGACAGGACCTATGTAATGTAGAAACACCAGATTGTCAAAGGAAAGTGAGCAGCAGATTCGGGTCATTAAGACTGTCAGTCAACTGGCTTCTAAACCTGTATGAAGTTATGAAGTATTTATATTACATCTGTAAGTGCAAATAATGCTCATATCCACTTTAGGTCTTTCACTTCTGTTCTTTGCAGATGCAAAGTTGTCGGAGAAAATAAAGAACTTTTAGAGCTGCATCAAGAGTTACCACCCCTAATTTATCCAATAATATTCAGAATCTTATTGAATCACTGGCCGTAGCAGTATGCCAATATTGTCTTCATTTCACCTCTGTTCAACAACTCTTCATTCAGAGAAAACAGGGGGGTGGACTAACATTATAAATACAATTCTTGAGAAGTACAAATGTGTTAGTGCTATTAAGAGATGTATACTAGGGCTAGGATTTCGATTATATAGATTATATAGACACTGGCTTGGTAGAATAGTACATGAAGAACAAATAGGCTGACAGTAGTACAAAGTGGAAACAAAAGAAAACGAATGCCTATGTATGAGGAGGATGCCACACCACATAAGGTCATGGTGAGTCAGTGAATTATAATTTTAGTTAGAGATAGTGTCAGGAGCTGCATAATATTCCACCGTAGATGCCATCAGTCCCATTAGACCAATGTTCATATTTATACAACTAATCTTAAAGTTCAGTACCTTTCCTGTTTTTTCAAGTCTCTTTTTGAAAATGGATTATTTTATAACAATATCATTTTCTGATCTTTTCATTTTTGTTTTGGTATATGTTGTTTATAAAGAGACATAAATATCTAATGTTTGTTAGTGCGATTGTGTATATAATCATTTGTCAAGGACATTATTTCTTTGTGAAGTCTTCAGTCTTATCTGGGGTTACCTGTTGCTCTTAACTGTACATTTATCAAATATGGTCAAACTATTTTATTTTTAACAATTCTTGTTTAATTCTAGTCCAATTAACCACACTGAAGCATGAAACCAAGACACCTTTGCTTTAGTCTGAGAAATACGTAAATGATCTCTGTAATGTTCTGATATCAGGAGCTAGCTGTTTTAAACAGCTGTTAATTATTATTAAAAATTATATAAAGTTATTAAGAAAAAAACATAATTTCAAAGATTAGTTTCTCAGTCTCCAGTTGAGCTGTTTGTCTTCACATGTTATAAGGTTAACAAGGGGAAGCTTCTCATAGCCAAACCTCTCTCTGTGGATGGCCATGTAGCGGTGGTGACCAACATCACAACTAGAGACTAAGAGCCTGATTCAATTGCAAGCCCGCATCTTGTGGGTTACAGGCCGTATGTCTGCGGGCGTGCAGCGGGCTCCCGTTTGTCTCCGATTCCAGTGCTGTTCAATTGAACAAGCCTGCATGTTACAGGCCGAACGCCGAAACCATAAACCATGCACTTGTGCGTAGCAGTTCAGGATGGGAACATGATCAATTAAGCAAGGCCGTAACCACCCATTATTTCAAAACAGCCAATAGAAAATGAGACCGCCATCATTACGGCAGTAAGACATGGAGGTTACATGTCAATTAGGTTTGTGGGTCCGATATGTGATGGGACAAACCCTCAAAATACAAAATAATAAAAATGAATGCCAATACTGTTCTAGTCCATATGGGTGGCCTGATATGTATTAACTCATTGATTCTCGAGATTGATATAACCCCAAAATGAAACATAAAAATAAATTTTTTATTGCCGATTTTCGAGCTAGAGACTGTTGTGCAATTAATTATAATTTCTATCATCGCTTTCCCCGTCATTTACAGAGCAGTATTGATTATTTATTTGCATTTATAGTGCTACGGACAGGGGTTAAACCCCCTTGTGGGTCCTGTCTAATACTCGCAGGATTTTCTCCTACACTTGCAGTTTGCAGGTGTGAAAACATTTGCGGGCTTGTGGAATTGTAGCAATTGAATAGCGATTTGCGATTTGAGCCAACGTAACTCTTGCAGACTGGAAAGATCAAAGGCTTCGGGAGGCTGTAAGTTCCGGGTTTAACCACCGCAAAGTTTTCAAGCCCGTAACACATAACTGTTTCCAGTAACTTACGATTGCTCAATTAAATCAGGCTCTAAGACTCCGATGTGTGAAACTTAAACTTTAATATTGAATATTGATTTTATGAATCATTGGATATAAATTGTATTATTGAGCACTAAATAGCAACGTGACACTTTTGTTAGGACATTATAATGGCCTTTTAATATTAGTCAGTTGGAAACTACAAGAAAGTCTAAATGTGATGCTAATCAGTCATAGGCAGAGCACTTTACTCAAACATTCGTTAATCAAAGTTCAAAAAGCCAGAAAGCCATTGAAGCGCTCTGTGCGTTCTCTATTATTAAATAGTCTCCTTGTGCAAATGTTTTAGGGCTGTATTTCCCCCCAAAAAATTGAACCTTTGGTGAGTTAATATGGTCTTTCATTTATCAAGGTGAAAGGTATAACAAAAAACTCTACAAATTAGTTTTTTTCACACAGATTTGTAATACACACAAAAGTACTGATGGAACAATATTTGGTTACTCAGGGAAGTCATCTCCTTTGAATCACAGATAACCCTATTCAACTAGTTGTTAATTAACACAGTCAGCTTCAACAAACCAAACAAACTATAACTGAAGGATTAAACTGTGTACTTATTATTGTGCAATTTAAACATCGCAAATTGTATAGATCAAGAGGTATTTGTACTTCCAAGAGGCCGTTATTTCATCTATGAAGAAATGTGATGTTGGTTTACAAAAGATTTCACTGATGGCAACCAATTTGCTTTTCTTAAGAGAATGGAACTTGGTACGGCATATGACATATGTCTTAGATCAAGTTAAATATATCCAAGTATTATCTAGCAAATAGTCTTATCTAATTTAGAAAGAAAGAAAACAATCTGTTAAACAATCTCAGAAAATTCTGCACAAACATTTGCAATGTGGTATTTTCAAGAGTGTAATTGTGGGTAACTTTACGTTTTATCCAATGGCTGGCTGCTAGCGGTATGTGGGTAACTGATTGGCAATTACTTCTCAGCATAACTTTGTTAGGGATACAGTAGAGGAATATTATGAGCACCAATGGTTACACATGTTTGTAACTTTTTGGAAAATTCCAAAATGGATATGCATTTTATAAAACTCCTAAAACTTGTTGGCGGTGTCCAATTTTGTGTTTATGCATTATACTTTTCTTTATTTAATTTCATTACAGTAGATGTAGGATGACAGTAGAGAATCAGAAAAAGTGAGAGATTGTGCTAAGAGAACTATTTAAATGATGATACTACTTTGCTGGCTGAAAGTTAGGAGGAACTAAAAGACTTATTGATGAGGGTTGCTGCTCAACGTTAAAAAGATAAAGATCATGTCAATCTCCCTTCCTGGCAAATAAACATGGAAGAAGTGGAGGCAGTGACAGATTTTATTTTCCCTGGATCCAAGATCTCTGCAGATGGTGACTGTAGTCATGAAATTAAAAGATGTTTGCTTCTGGGGAGGAAAGCTATGGCAAGCTTGGACAAGCTAGTAGAATGTAAAGATATTAAACTATCAACAAAGGTTTGCATAGTTCGAACTATAGTATTCCCAGTAGTAACATACGGATGTGAGAGCTGGACCATAAAGAAGCCTGAGCGCTGTAGAATTGATGCCTTTGAATTGGGGTGTTGGAGAAGACTGCTTAGAGTCCCTTGGACTGCAAGAAGATCCAATAAATCAATAATTCAGGAAATCAAGACAAACTGTTCACTAGAAGGTATGATCATGAGGATGTAGCTCAAATATTTTGGCCATATTATGAGATGGCAGGATTCCCTAGAAAAGACACTGATGCTGGGAAAGATTGAAGACACAAGAGGAAGGGGGCGACAGAGGCGGAGATGGATAGATGAGGTCACTGATTCAATGAACAAGAACTTGATGGAGCTGTGGTCCATATAGTGACGGAGAGTCGGACGTGACTGAATGACTAAACAACAACAACAAAATATGTATTAATCTATCCAATAGGATAACATGGGACTGAAGAGGTTCTACAAGATTTCTGCTAGCTTCATACTAAATCTGGACCAGAAACAGTGTGCTGCATTTAACACTTGTTGACCAATTATGGGAAGTGTAGACAAATACTGCAAAAAAAACAACCCATCCCAGCAGGGTTCTTTGGGCACAATCACACACATACCTCCCAATTATTACTTATTTTGATGGGATAGTCCCTCTTTTGCGGGAAAGTACCATTGTCCCTCTTAGCGACCCAAAAGCCCCTCACATCTAGAACTCAATGTACACATGGTTCAGAATGGTGATAATGGTACTTAACCCTACACCATTTTTCAATAACATAAGTGTTGCTCTTTGGCCAATTGAATTGTTAGGAGGTATGAACACGTGTGAAGTCAAGACACTGAAAAACCAATATACCTGCAAAAATAAGGTAATTATATGACCTCATTCTGAACAGCAAATGGTCAGAAATCAAGTTACGTTAATGGGCAAATTAAACAGGAAAGTGTGAAAAAAAAAAAAAGGTTAGTTAGGTTAGTTCTATGGCCATGATAAACCACTCTGAGAGCAACCTCTTTTAGCTCACGTGTGCACTTCACAGGGAGAAATATCCTGTAGTATATCAGTCTGGTCCCATTAAAAAGAGGGGGCAACCCCCGAAATACCAGGCAATTCTACCCTGAACAGGACAAACAGCAAACCACAGATGCGTTTCGGTCTTTATGGACCTCGTCAGTGAGGTGCAGCTGAACTCCCTAAGGCACAGTGAGCAAGGGGTCCACGTCTGGAGTCCTCTATTACCCTTAGGGAGACTAAACCCTAAAGGTAATTTACATATACAAAACAACAAAGTCAGAGGTGCTCATCAGAGAACAAACCAACCTTAATAGGTTAGTTCTATACCCATGATAAGCCACTCTGAGAGCAACCTCTTTTAGCTCACTTGTGCCCTTTACAAGGAGAAATATCTTGTAATATATCAGTCTGGTCCCACTCAAAAGAGTGACCCAGCTCCGAAATACCAAGCAATTCTACCCTGAACAGGAGAAACAGCAAACGCCAGACTCGTTTCGGCTTTTATGGGCATCGTCAGTGAGGTGCAAAAATTAACAATGTGATTATTTCTGGAAATGAGTAAAATGATTTTGTGTCCATTTTGTTGTAAATATTTTGATTTGTTAATTTCAATAAATATATTGTGAAATACCTTAAACTGATGCATTTAATGTTATTAAAAAAATGCATATAACTGCAATAAAATAAAATAAAAAGTTTCACATTTTTACTTTTCAGTCAGCCATTCTTTATGACCGACAAAAAGAGGTTGAAATGTTTTGTTAATGAGAGATCATTGCCTTTAATGATTAAGATAGGACATTTGTTTTGTGATCAGAAACTGACAGCTCAAAATGGCAAACTTTACCATTATTTTACTGTAGGGTTTGGTTAAATAACATGTAAATACTGTATTTACTCAAATCTAATGTGCACCTTTTTCGTGAAAAATCAGGGCCAAATTTTCAGTGCGCATTAGAATCGATGGCTCACTAGATTCAATGTTTTAAACCTTTTTTTCAGGGTTAAAACATTGAATCTAGTGCACCATCGATAACATTGCATTACCGGTAATAGCAAAAGGAAAGCACAGACCAGGACAAACTGGTATACACCGCGACACCACCATCTCTCGCTTCCCGGCTCTCTAAAGTGGGTGACTGAGGCTCTCAGATGGGAAGATGGCGGCGGGGGGCCTCCTCATCACACCCGGAGAAAGTTGCTCCTCAACGACTGGCATTAAGAATGCCTTGCACTTCCTGCAGAGACTGAGCCCCACGCACACTGTTACGCAGAGCCCAGCACATAGTGAGCCCCAGAAAACTGGCACACAGAGCCTGGCACCCAGAGAGCCCCATGCACACTGTCACGCAGAGCCTGGCACATAGAGAGCTTCATGCAAACTGGAACACAGAGCCTGGCACATAGAGAAATTCCGCAAACTGGCAAACAGAGCCTGGCACCCAGAGAGTCCCAGCACACTGTCACGGAGAGCCTGGCACCCAGAGAGCCCCAGCACACAGGTACGCAGAGCCTGACTGCCAGAGAGCCCCCTGCACACTGGCATGCACAGCCTGGCACCCAGAGAGCCCCAGCACACTGGTACGCAGAGCCTGGCACCCAGAGAGCCCCACGCACACAGGTACGCAGAGCCTGGCACCCAGAGAGCCCCACGCACACTGGCATGCACAGCCTGGCACCCAGAGATTCCCAGCACAATTGTACGCAGAGCCTGGCACCCAGAGAGCCCCAGCACACAGGTACGCAGAGCCTGACACCCAGAGAGCCCAATGCACACTGGCATGCACAGCCTGGCACCCAGAGAGCCCCAGCACACTAGTACGCAGAGCCTGGCACCCAGAGAGCCCCACGCGCACTGGCATGCATAGCCTGGCACCCAGAGATTCCCAGCACACTGGTACGCAGAGCCTGGCACCCAGAGAGCCCCACGCACACTGGCATGCACAGCCTGGCACCCAGAGATTCCCAGCACACTGGTACGCAGAGCCTGGCACCCAGAGAGCCCCACGCACACTGGCATGCACAGCCTGGCATCCAGAGATTCCCAGCACATTGGTACGCAGAGCCTGGCACCCAGAGAGCCCCAGCACACTCTCACGCACAGCCTGGCACCCAGAGAGCCAGCCCCAGCACACTGGCACGCACAGCCTGGCACCCAGAGAGCCCCAGCACACTGGCATGCACAGCCTGGCACCCAGAGAGCCCCAGCACACTGGCATGCACAGCCTGGCACCCAGAGAGCCCCAGCACAGTGGCACACTGTTCTGTACTTCTTATACAAAGGACAAATGTGCATTACATTTGACAGCAAAAACCTTTTTTTGATTCATGGGTTACAAATTTGGAGTGAGCCTTAGATTCGATGGCGCACTAGATTTGCGTAAATATGGGATATATATATATATATATTTAAATTATATTATATTCGGGACATCTGTTGTGCCCCTTTAACAGTTAATACCCAGGGTTTTCAGAGCTGTATCAATTACCCCGGATAAAATCTCTTCCTCAGATGGGCCCACACACGTCATGTATTTCAATGTTTTATTATCAAGGCCATTATGAGTCCTTGTCTTATACAAAGAGAGGACAGAGAAAAAATCAGGCTGACAAATTAGACTTGAAATCAGTTTCATTTACATAAGGACTGGAAGTTCATTAATAATAGGTTTTTAATTATTCATGATCTTGTTTCACTAGATACAGCAGTTTTATTCCTGCTGTGCTGTATGCTTGGATTAGCCGGAACGAACCAAAGATAATTGATACACTGTCCAGATTTTCGTTCTGTTTAGTTTGACGTTTTAACTAAATTATGAATATTGTTTATTTTGATCAGTTGTAAATATTTACAGAAAGGAATTCTCTCTTTATTATTTCTACAATTAACAAATCAGGAAAAAATAAAGAATATATCCCACCAAAAAATATTATGGGGTAAATGATTATTTATCAATATTTAGAACGAGTGTTTTATTTTAATTGTCAAAATATACATATTTTAAAATCACAATGAGATCCTTGGGATGGTTTGAGAGGCCACATGTTCAGATGGTTTACCCAGTTATAATAAAAGCTTGATAAACCACACACATTGGGTCCTATTAAATGCCATACAGGCCGTACGTCTGCGGGCTTGAAAATGGCAGCAGTCCAGAGCGATTTAATTGAACAAGCCTGCAAATACATGGCAGAAATCCAAATCCGTAAACCACGTAGCCATTTGTAGCATTTCAGGGCATGGTCATGATGAATTAAGCAAGGTCGTAACTACCGATTTAGAAACAGCCAATAGAAAATGAGACCGTCATAAAACATGGAGGGTACACGTCAATCAGTTTTAGAGGACCAATATGCGATTGGAGTCAAAATCCGGCAATGTACAAAATAATAAAAATGAATGACGATACTGTTCTAGTCCATGTGGGTGGCCTGCTATGTATTAACTCCTTAATCCCTGAGATTGATATTACATGGAAATCAAGCGTAAAATAATTATTTATTATTGCAGATTTGCGAGCTTGAGACTGTTGTGCAATTAATTCTAATGTCTTTCATCGCTTTCCCTGTATTTTAAAGTGCAGTGCTGATTTTTTATCGGCTTTTAAAGTGTTACGATCAGGTGTTTAACCCCCTTGCGAGTCCTCTCTAGCACTCATAGAAGTTTTTGCCACATTTGCCATTTACAGCTTTGAAGGCAATTGCGGGCTTGTGGAATTGTTGCAATTAAATAGCGATTTGCGATTGGAACATTTGCGGGTTTGAAAGATCAAAGGCTTAGCTAGGTCGGAGTTACGATTTTGATAACCGCAGGAATTTTCAGCCTGTAACCCGCATATAGATTGCGGGTAGCTAGAGGTGGTCAATTGAATATGAGTAACATTTGCGGTCTACGTTACGGGCTTCAGTAATTGCGATTTTGACAATTTAATAGGGCCTATAGTTTTTATAAAGGGGAAAACTAAATAAAGATATAATATAATAGATAAGGCTTTTTGGGATGATATTTGTTTTATAAGACATGTACATGTCCAACGCTCTGTGACCCCATGGACAGGTGCATGCCAGGCACACCTCAATAAGGTTTTCATGGCAAAGATACTGCATTGGGTTGCCAGATCCTTCACCAGGGAATGAGATTTGTCTGACCTCTCTGCTACTTCACTCCCACAGCAGAGCCATAATTTTGAGCCATAAATGTCCCCACAATTTGTCGATTAGAAAAACAACAATTGAACTGAGGAGGCCCGTGGAATAAGTCTGAATCATAACACATGTTGATAGTGGAACAGAAATCCTAAATCAATATTAAGCCCAGTATCCTTTGTAATAAAAAATTAGAAAAATTTGCTAGATGTTGGAGACATCCATAAAACTTTAGTAAAGGGGCATTTCTGCATTAGCAGCCAGCTTCTGGGCATATGTGGAGGAAAAAGGTGGGTGTCAGATACAAAAATGTCCTTGTGATTTAATTATCCCCATGTATTCCTCCTCATTCTTCTCCTACCACTTCCTGCATGGTTCCAAAGAACATGTCTTCAAACTCGAAGCTTTCAAAAAGTGCTCAATTCAGACAAAAATGGAAATTATATAGAAAGACATACGTTTTAAGATTTTCTCTAAAATGGTTTTATGCTCATAGTTTGTTCAGTCATGTCCATTTCTCCATGATAATGTGGGCCGCAGCACATCAGACACATTTTGTGTCTGGTTGTGCTTATCCTTAAAGTCATCATGGCATAGATATCTTGGGTCGGTTGTCAGTTCCTTCTCTAGAAGACCACAATTTGTCTCACCTCTCTGCCCATCTTGGGTAACCCTACATGGTACCGCTCACAGCTTCATTGAGGTACACAAGCCCCAGAACAAAGACAAGGTAGTGATCCGGTAGGGGACTCATCATTTACACAACTGTTAGTGCTGTTAGTTTGATATAGTGGCAAAGATGAGTTAAGCTTGTGAAGTTTTTTCCTCAGTCCATTATTATTATTATTATTATTATTATTATTATCTTTATTTGTAACGCACCAACATATTCCGTAGCGCTGAACAAGGGTTACGTTTGGGGCAAAACAATAACTGACACATCGCAAAGAATGAAGAGTCCTGTCTTTGAGTTTAGAATCTAGTTTTGAGCTTTCGCTGAAACACCATACAAGATTGAAAACTCGCAAACTTACAATCTAATGTAACATTTCATGTTTACCACTAAGAGGGTTAATTGTATCCTTCTCAATGTAAGTGTGGTCTAAAATATACATTTCACTTACTTATAATACACACCAAAAGAACAGGTTGTTACCAACTGGAACTATGTACTCTTCTTCCTGTTCTCTGTCATGAGAGCTGGCATCTTGCATAGTTGTCATCTAAGGTAGTGACCACAGGGTCACATTATAAATATAATGCTATTAACAAACAGTGACTATCTGTGTGTCTGCATGTCTGTGCTGGTAATATGTACATGGCACCGCTGTGCAATATGGCAGCATTCATGACAGAGAACAGAAAGAAAGAGGTCAATTTCAGAAGAAGGCGAGGGCATGTTTCTCTGGACATTTCTTAGAAGGGAAGTATATCACAAATCCATTGAGGGGGATAAAATTAATTAATTAACCTAGTTAAATCATTCATATAAAAGAAAAAAAGAGAGTCCATGTAAATATTTGTATTTAATGAGTAATTCCCAGTAAATGATATGCCACCAGTTTATTGATTTTATACTCATATGAGCAGAATTTCATTAAATGTCAAATAGGAAATATGCCCTTAGCTCAGCACAATGTCAGACCAGAATGGATCAATGTTTGAAAATACTGTACTCTAATAATGTACAGAAAATGAAAGTAAAGCTGTCATGAACCAGTTACATTTATGAATATACAAGGCAGATAAACGAAGGGAAAGACCTTGTTAGAGCTGAGAACTGGAGAAGTGATACTAAATCAGCCTGGGAGAAAGGTTTCGCAGGTTAGAGTCTTTGTCTCTCATTAATGGCCATTCACTTCAGTGGATTTTAATGAATGATAATGGCCATCGCATTCCAGCGAATATTAGCCTAATGTTTTCATTTGGGACTTGTTAAAGAATAATGACAAAAAGGATACCAATGCGATTTAGGCTTCTTGAACAATTATTAGAATAATACTAATTATATTTGAGTCATTCTAAAATTAAGTTACATCAATAAAATGGACTGAAAATGCTTAAAGGAGCATGGGATGAGAATGTGAAGGATATTAAAATGATCACTGTAGTTCTGGAAAATCTTCCCGTTTGTGATTTATGCAAGACATGTGCATGAAAACATTTCTAGAGAAAATCTTAATTTTTGAAGACTCTGTATATAGAACGTTCATATTATCTAGGTGGTGTGAAGCCCGGAGAGCTGTGGTTTTCCTTTTCTATCAAGCAGGGAGCGGTGATAAAACAGAGAAGTAGAATTTGTTAACTAATTTGAGCTTTTAGGATCTGCCCCCTTACCCCACACATGTTCAGAAGTAGCGATTTCCAACTACCAGCCCCGATCTTGACGAAATGAGAACATCCTTCTCTTGCATGCAACCTTCACCATTAGATGCATTGCATCAACATTG
The DNA here is from genome assembly GCA_027410445.1 of Discoglossus pictus. NCBI lineage: Eukaryota > Metazoa > Chordata > Amphibia > Anura > Alytidae > Discoglossus > Discoglossus pictus. Next base: position 181,018,121 of record CM050170.1, on the reverse strand, counting down.
ATTTTTTTTTTTAATTAATAGTGAGCTTGATGACATTTTTAATGACTGATTATGCTCTTGGTTAGACTAAAATTTTGCAAACATATGTTTTATTTCACTGTACATTATTATTAACGTTTATTTGTATCGCGCCAACATATTCCGTAGCGCAAATAAAGAGACATCCCTGGGTGGGCGTAAACCACTAACCTTTCGGTTAACAGCATACATGAATGGTGATTGTCTATATGAAGGAGTGGCGACCAATAATATTTCACTAATAACAGATTACCTGTATATTAACCTTGTATTATAATACAAATAAATCCCAGACATATCTTAGATAATATTACTGTATTTGTTTCTTGGTTTGTACTATGCAATTTATATCAAACTCTGGGGTTCCTGTGTCACAAAGCAGTCTGGGATATGTAGTCTCTCTCTCTCATTGTGCTCTGATTCAGCTGTGAGCTCAGACTCCACCCAACCATATGGTTCCATCCTGCTACAGTAATTCCTGTGCTCTCTACCAGGAAGGTCAATCTCTGTATCTAGCTGCCTTTCCTGTGTGTACTTGGTTATGTAAGCTCCCCGTGGGCGTGCAAAGCTGGATTTTACTTTCCTGCCTATAACTTTGTAAGTATATTGAACTTATCTATATAACACATCTTTTTTTCTGATAATCACTGCCTGTTTCTTACCAAACATTTGAAACCCAGGAAACTTATATATACCTTCAAGGTTAGGTTATTCACTGATTGATCACCTATGACTTTGTCTTTGGTTTGTATTATAATTGCATGTTAGTGCAAAAAAAATTAAGTACTATGAAAAAAATGATGATTAGTATTATATAGCGAATGTAAGGTAAACTGAAATGTATAATTATAACCATTTGAAATCACAAGTTGTATATCACTAACAGGTTTTTGGGTCACTTTTTAAACGTGTCACGCATTGAAAAGGTCCCCATTGGGATTTTTGGAGGAATGAGGAGGAACAGCTACGTTGTAGTCAAGTGAGGATGTAAACCAGCAATTGGTGAGTATGGCCTCTGCAAGTTTTACTTAACTACCAATGGATAGTATTACTGGTTAATTACTCTGGTTATATCATAAAATTGCAACGATGTAGTGTGATGTGCCATTTCACAAAATAGTGTATCAAATAGTTCAGTGTTGACATTAGAAGACACCAAACAAATACGCCGTCAATATTAAGGTACCTAATATCTCCTTTAAGTTTTACCCTGTACTTTATATAAGTGGTAGAGAAATGGAACATTATTTTAGAGTAAGTGGTGACACATTCAAGCAGCAGCAGGGAAGCTGTAAGGACAGTACTTTTAACAAATGACCCCATACTAAGACTAGGCATGTTTGATTCATCTTCGTAGCAAGGTCATGTAGGTCGTCAAACTTGTCTGCACTCCAGTAAATAACGACCATAGACTGATAAATAAAATTGTAAGAGAAAACATAACCATTAAAGTCTATCAGGTAAAATGTGAAATTAAATTTGATTAATGAGCAGACCACCAGATCTGCACTCACAGGTTAAATAATTACTAGGACTTGCAAAGGGATAAACACCTGATCGTAGCACTGTAAATGCAAATAAAAAATCAATACTGCATTAAAAGCCGGGGAAAGTGATGAAAGACATCATAGAATTAATTGCACAACAGTCTCAAGGTTGCAAATCTGCAATAAATTATATATTTTTTACTTTTAATTTCCGTGTTATATCAATCTTGGTAATCAAGGAGTTAATATATATCAGACCACCCACATGGACTAGAACAGTATCGCCATAAATTGTTATTATTTTGTACATTGCCGGATTGCGAGTCTGATCGCATATCGGACTTCTAAACGCTAATTGATTGAAGTTTAACCTCCATGTTTTGCTGACATAATGACGACGGGCTCATTCTGAATTGGAATTTACGGCCTTGCTTTAATGATGATGATCACTCTCTGAAATGCTACTTACGGGTGCATGGTTTACGGTTTAGGCATTCGGACAGATAGCTGTGGGCTTGTTTGATTGAATCACTCTGTAACTGTTGCAAATGTATAGGGGCCCTTGTATATCCCTTTAATTTAAATAGTTAAAATTTTAGAAGAAGCTGACAGTCTGGCAAGCTGTTGGTTTCAAGCTTAGCCCACTGACTGTTTCAGCATGAGTGGGTCAGACAATCAGTTTCTCTCACATCTGTGGACAATCTCGAAGTTAGTTGGTGTAACCTGAAGCCAGAACCTTGCCAGGCCAGTATTTCAGATTTACCTATAAATTATAAAGTAAATATATTTATGTATTTGCCTAAAAATAAATATAAATAAACCCTTCAAATAATGTTGACCTTATCGTCTCTTCTTACTAAGATGTTCTATTCCATAAAACAGCTTCAAGTGCTCGGAAAACCCAGTATGATTTATTTACTGGAACATATGTAAAAATATAACATATTAATTCCAATTGTAAGTCTTGTATGTCCAGAACATTCCAGACATCATCCATCACTATAAGATTTGAGTCAGCTTGTGGGCTCATTTTACCAATAAATAGCCTATATAACTAACTCCCACTACAACTAATCAATGGAAACTTTAGACATATTGTATGTATATCTTTTTAATGGGATTCTACAATATCCTGTTTAAATACAATAGTACGGTTTATCTTTTTTTGCATGGGACTCTCAGTGTTGCTACATTAAGATTACAACATGACTTAAGACATTTATCAACATTGTTTCTCTTGGGTGTCTATTTTTATATTTTTGGCTTTCGAATAGCATTACAACATTAAGAAAAAAGGCCATTGACAATGGACTTGCTCTGTATTCTGAATGATGGAAAGCAAGAAAAAAAATCACCTAAAAAATATATATTTAAGACGAAAAGCATTGGATTGAGTAAAAATTTCTTCTATAATGAAGATTTCTTATGCGAGTAAGGTCGGTAAAAGGATGTACATTTTAAATGTGTTGTATTATAAAGGAAGTTTCATCCAAACACAGTTGCATTTATATAAAATATTACATATAAACGTGTATATAAAAGTTCCTCAAATGGTCTAGTTGAGTGCTACCCAACTGGTGGCCTGATGGCCGGATATGGCCAACCAGCTGCTTTTTTGTCCCACTGTCTGCCAGGAAAGTTCTGCTCACAAACCTAATATTATTAAAAATATAACTCTTTAGAATATTTAACATTTGGTACATCATATAGAAATTCCCAAACCTTTAGGAATTTGCACAATCTATAGCAATGTATTCATTTATACTGTATAATTTACATATATATATTTATAAACCTGGCACACCAGCTCCCGGCTCAATAAAAATCTGCTACCCCCCAAAGAAGTTATCCAGAACTTTTCTAGTTAAAGCAGTGCTGCTGTCGGGGGGTACCTGGGGTACTTGTGTATGTAAGCCAACAAAGAAGAGGATGATGAAGGCTTTTCCTTTTGCAATTAATAGATGTGTACAGAACCCCAAAAATTCTGATGACACCCTTTAGTTAAAAAAAAGGATTTATAATTTTCCTGGGTTATGAATGCATCTTATAGAGGAGAATCAGCAGTGTATGCAAACATTTTTTGTATGAATAAAACCCAAAACTTACCCCGAAATTTCTTCAGATTTCTGGTAATTGCTTTTGAGACGGCATGTCCCTGAAACCCAGGCTAAATTAGCATAAAATTCAGTTTTTTTTTTTGGCAAATCACAGGCTGCTATAACATTGTTGCAGTGTCTGGGAAGTCAGGCTCTGCAACAAAGCATTATGGGATATGTAGTCTTTTCTCCCCCTACCAAGTAAGCAAGGAGGCTTTATGTACTGTGCTACTGTTGGTTTGAAGGTTGGTTTAGGTTTAAAAAATGTACCTAAATACAGTGCATCTATTGGTTGGTACCAGGTGCCTATGGAATCAGCCCTGGGGGTGTGCAAACCTGTTTTTTTTTTTGTTTATAAAATCTGTATGTGTATAGAATTAATCAATGTAATGTATATTTCTGATGTAAGCAGCATGTGTTAGATTAGAGAAAATACAAAAAAAATAAAACTTCCATATACATTTAATGGACCACTCTAAAGAACCAACAGTTTTATTGCGTGTCAAAATAGCACGCGTTGCATGAAAAATAATTTAAATGATATTAGGAAAATTAGCACTAAATTATCACAGAAGTAGGTGCAAAACAATAAGGCAAGTATACTAAAAACATTAATATGTGTTGGTGAATCTCTCCATTCCTATGTTAAGTGTCAGGCCATATATATATATATATATATATATATATATATATATATATATATATATATATATATAGTACAAATAAGGAATAGTAAATTAGTGATTCTATTTGAATGTCTTATTTCCTGCTCAAATTTCTCAGAAATACAGTATATGCACTGCAGTCTGGGAAAACTGGGCGGGGCATGCAAATGAGGCCACATGATGCACCATCACTCTGTCAATCCAAACCATTTTAAACATCTCTCTCTCTCTCTCTCTCTCTCTCTCTGTATATATATATATATATATATATATATATATATATATATATATATATATACACATATAAAAGAGATCTCCAGGCACATACTAATATTCCTCATTTTAGTACATATTCAATATATTTGAAGGTCCCACAATGGTCATAACGTCTGTCCTTATAAGTCTGGCTTTTACGCCACGCACTATTTTACTCATGTCCATTGAACTTCTAGTTTATTTGTTTGACTTTTATCATATTGTTACATTTTATTAAATGCAAAATACAGAATCATAGGATAAATTCAAGCTCAAACCAATCAACATGGAAATGTAGTAATTCAAATAATCAACTGAATGTAACTCTTTTGCTCAATCAATCACAATTGTGATCACAAGAGAATACAAATTAAATAGACTCCAAGGACAACAAACATAAAAAAACGTGGAAAATATTCAGTTCCAATAACATTTATTAAACTATCTTTTTAATGAAAGATTCAAGTAACCAAGTTAAAGGGATGGTTTGTCATAAACATGGTATTTTTTTATTATAGATAATTAAACAATTCAATGTAGATTACTGTAAGCCACAAATCTGTAAAGTCAATGAAGGCTGATTAATACATATGTGAGTTCATGTAACCTACTGATCCCAACTGGTCAAGCATCTGATTAATTGGTCTCTCGGGGATTGCAACCTGCGATGTGGAGTGTAATTATCTTCTATATGTGCAGATACAGATTATAGTGACTATGAAAGTCCTGTAATGTAGATGAAACACACATTTTAGTAACCAGTGAATTATTTTTTTATTGAACATACATTGGTCCTTTCCCTCTTCACCTTTGCCAAAGATTGGCAGCAGCAGTGCTGCCCACCAACTGCTAGATGGTGCTGATAATTTTCCTACTAGTGCTGCACAATGCATATAAGGCGCGCTGACAGAAGAGGCCATGAGCTAGGAGAGGCGCGCCCGAGGCCCTCAAGGGCCGAGTGCCTGAGCCGAACATATCGATAGCTTCGCTGTTGATTCAGCGCTGTTGAGTTACGCCACATCGGAGGAGGTTATAAATAGGAGCCTTCCCTGAAACCGGACGGCGCCATCTAGCTGATACTTGGTGGCGATTCAATGGCGATTTTACTACGGGATAGATCCCAAACATTTTATTTAGAGTGATGAGCATGGGCGTAGGAGCCCAAAAAATAATAATACAAAATAATTCAACTTTACTCCCAGGATAGGAAGCAGGGGCGGATCTGCCACTGGTGCACCCAGTGTAGTGCACTGGGGCCCTGCTCTGAGGGGCTTGTTATTGTCATTTGTTTTAAACCCCAAACATAATTAACTAGATTGGCAGCTGTCTCTATAAGTGAAATTGAAGCATTTATAATTATCGACCCTTTTACTTAAACTTCCCTTCTGGATTGCTACCTTGTCACCTTGAAGGGGCTTGCGTACTTCAATGAAGTTGTGAGCTATACCAGGTAGGGTCACCCAAGGTGGACAGGTCATAGCAGAGATGTCAGACAAATTGCAGTCCACTGGAGTAGGTTTTGCCGAATATGAACTCCTGATCCTAAGAAGCTTCTTGCTTCATAATAGTATACTATATATGACCCATCTGTGGTCCTTTTAAGTAATCCTATCATATACTTTAAAATTGTTTGAAGCCCATAATGTCATAACCCCCTTCGCTATCTTTGCCATGTAAACCTTATGGATAAACACAACCAGAGACAAAATGTGTCTGGCGTTCTGCAGTTCATAGGGTCACAGAAAGCCGGTAACGACTGAACAACAACAAAGTTACAAACTATCTATTGTACTTTTAAAAGAACAGTTTATATACCTAACATCAGAAAATAGTGAGGATTAATTTAAGAAAACTAACACTAAAGTCACACTGAAACATAGAATAAACATTGGGTTTGACATACTATGTCTTAGAAGAGACAATTTAGAGAATTTAAAAAAAATGTTTAGTCTAACCATTAAAAAATGGTTTCCACACCCCCATAGGTGCCTACATGGGGTATCTGGTACCTACCAATAGAAACATTGTATTTGGGCACAGTTTTTAACCCTATACTAACCTTAAAGCCAACATCATCACAATGCAGTAATCCACAGCAGCAATGTCTGAGCTCATCCTTGTGCAGCAGAAAACTGCGCATCCCATGATGCTTTGCTGTACAAACTGACTTATTGAAATAATATTATAGCTGCCTGTGATTGGCCAAAATTAATTATGAATTTTATGCTAATTAAGATAAGGGTTTCAAGGGGGATTCTTTCTCAAAATTTGCAAATTTGCTTATTTTGGTATTTTTTCATGCAAAAATGTTTTCATACACTACTGATTCTTTTCTATCAGATGCATTCATAATCCAGGAAACCTAAATATGCCTTTAATTTATTGTTCTCTCTAAACTTACTTTTTGCTATGCTTAAAACAGGATCTTTGAAATGTATGATAGTGGCCTCATATAGTAGTAGAGGTAGTGCAAATCAGTCCTGACGAGTTGTGCACTGGCCAGAGTTTCAGGGTTTCCTTTCTTAACATAAATGTCTCAGTCATTCTGATTGACTAATGTGTTCACATTAGGAAAATCCTGAAAGCTTGGCCTGTTTGCTGCTTTCTAGTTGTGAGTTTACCTTCCCCTGTCATCATGATTATGAACATTAGAATAACCTATGAACTTGAGTTTCTTAACCTAGTGAAAAAACTCTCACCTCTGTGAATTTCACCCATCGACCTACATATTACCAAAAATCCGTACAAAACCACTATATAAAAATTCCCCAAGGAATCTTGCATTGATTTAAATTTTCTTGTAAAAAATAGTATCCTACATTTGGCACCAAAAAATGAATATCACTTAATGAATCGCAGGCTCCAATGTGTTAATTCTGTCATAAACTGTAAGCCTGACTCTTGAATAAATGTAATTTGTTGGATGTTGCTTATTCCCATCCAGAAACATCTTGAACACATTTAGACACTGATGGGTTCTGACAATAGTTTTCTTTAAATAGGGAAAGAACCCTTTATATGGCATCTGGAGCGCATTTGCTGCAGCACATCTCTCTTTCACACCTCAACTTGACGATGACTACATGCTGACATATACATTTCATCCATATCCTACTTGTCTTCCAAATATGTCTTTGTTTTTTTTTCCGACAGGTTATTTCACACTTGGTTTTGTCTTCAAAGACAGATGGTAAGAAATAAGAAATCGATAAAATGATCCTTCAAGTAGAAGATTAAAGGGCCACTGTAGTGTTTAAACAATAAGGTTTAAAGGCATCCCCAAATCAAGCAATGTTTGCTAAAGTTCTTCCTAAAAAGCTGGACAAACTGGCTATACATTGTACTAGCCATTTGATGAATAACCCATCACAGAGATATTTAGTATTTTTGTGGGATATTAATATGCAATCATGTGGCTCCTGTATACTAATTAGGCTTTTTTATGCTGTTTTCATACCCTCCCCCATTCCCAGATCACCCCAATCACCCATCTATGTAAACATGGGGACCCATTGAGACCCCCATGGCATTTAAAATATGAACCATGCGCCACATAGATCCTTAAAGGGCACCCTGTGGCACCTAAATCTTAACCTCCACCATGGGGCTCCCTCATGGACCCTGGTGCAACCTACAGTTAACCATGATGCCCTATAAGGACCCCAGTAGCATCTATAAATGAATCCCATACCATGGGAGTCCTTAAAGAACCCCCATGCTATCCCTATATAGATCCCTTTGGTAACCTAACATTAAATGCATTGGGGGTCCACAAGACATTTTGATGCTGTTTTAACACTTAGAGCCTCATTCAATTCCCTATATTGTAAAGTTTTGTATTTGTGTCGCACTGTCGTGTCCGACTCTCTGTGACCTCATGGACTGCAACACACAATGCTGATCCACTTGATATTCATGACCTCAAAGTACTCCCATGGTATACCTATATGGACCCCTATGTTAATCTAACATTAAACCATGAAATGCCATGGGGGTCTGAAAGGACTTCCATGGCACTCTAGATAAAAAAAAACACTAAATACATCCCTCAATAAATTACAAAAAATGTAATTAAAAGCTTAAATTATGAAAAAATATTAAAACCTAAACAATAAAAAAGCACAATTTAAATAAAAAAAAGACACACACAAAAACATGTAAAAAAATAGAAATAAATAGTACAGTACTTACCTACTCCAAATGATCATCCAGCAATGATTGGGCTATCCTTGTTAATGGAAGAGGTTCTGGTCCTCTTCTTTCGTGATTGAAGACCTCGCTCCTCCTCTCTTTTGGGCCATGGAAGGGCCTTCCAATAAAAAATCCTGCTGCTCTAAAAGTTGATCTTCCCCGGAGGCTGTCCTAATTTTTTTTCTGACTGGTCTAGGTTTGACTTTGTTATTGTTGTTCAGTTGTGTCCAACTCTCCATGACCCTATGGAGCTCAGCCCGTCAGGCAAATCTTATGTCTGGGTGGGCTAATCTATAAGGTTTCAAAGATACAGGAATGAGTTACCAGTTCCTTGTTCAGTGGACCATGGTTTGTCTGACCTCTCTCTTATGACCTGCCCACCTTGGGTGACCGTACATGGCATAGCTCACAGCTTCAGTGAGGTGCACAAGCCCCTTCTCAGCCACTAGGTAGCAATCCAGAAGTGAAGGTTTGCCTAGATGTAGACAAATAAAGACTATTATTAGAGCCACAAATAATGACTCCTATTAGGACAGCCTCCCTAGGCAGATCTGTTTGTACCTTAATCCGTAATCATACCTGTTAAAGTTCAAAACACTAACCTTAAATTTATTTTTAAAAGCTACATTGATTTTTTTTTACCCAAAAACATTTTTATTATTAACCATTTATTAAATAAACAAATGGAGATGTATTGTACGAGCACTACACTGGCCCTTTAAGAGTGCATTAAGATTAGGGCTGAATTATTTTTCAGCCAATTAGTTCTCCATTGTTTCTATAAGCTTGCATATTTGATGCGATCAATGACACCGTGTGGAGCCATCTTTTGAAGAGTGGTTATTAAAGAAATAAAAATCAATACAAAGATGATAGTTGGCAATCTATATCACAAAATAATGAATTACCACTAGTATGCCTTCAAAATAAAAGTCAGGGAATTCAAAACAAAAACAGCATAGCACAGAGTCCGATGCCACTCGCTTCACAACATTGGCAGATATGTAAGTCAAGATCATAGAAGCATTTTGTTTGTGTCCAGTCATGTCCGACTCTCCATGACCCTATGGACCGCAGCATGCCAGACACATCTTGTCTCTGGTTGTGCTTATCTATAAGGAGTTGGTTGCCAGTTCCTTCTCCAGTGGACTGCAATTTGTCTGACTTCTCTGCCCATCTTGGGTGACCCTACATGATATACCTCACAGCTTCATTGAGGTACACAAGCCCCTTCACCATGACAAGGTAGCGATCCAGAAGGGGAAGAGCATTTTAGGAGACTGCTTTTTCACATGGGTGCTTCCAAATGGAACTGCTAGTCGGCCTGGAGCCGAAGGGGGAGGGTTATCCCTCTTGGCCTTTCTCGTCCATTTAATTCTATTGTCAAATGACTATTTATAGTGGCAGTATTTCAATGTTATCAGCATGTAAAGCTCCTGCCACTCCTCCTAGATGTCTAATTTTGTTTGGGGCACAAATGAATGTCTGCTCCATTAGTAAAATTGAGTTTAATTTACATCTGTATTGTGAAAAGTCCTTTAAAATACCACTCTTTTGTGTAAATGATTTGAATATTATTAGCAAGGAAATAATAAATTAAAAAAAGGTGTCTCTGCTGGTCCATAGTGGAATCCATGGAAGGTGGCATGCAGTGAAGGTTGCATATATGAGAGGGGTGTTTACATTTCTTCAGGAGTACTGCTTGCAGCTGACATTGCAAATATCTGCTTCTGAGCATGTGCAGAGAATGGACTTTGGACTAATATTAAAAGCTCCAATGGTATAAGAAATGCCTCTCCTTATCCCATCTAGCTTTTTCTCCCACCTTTCCATCAAGTAATACACTAGGTTGCAATATAGCTGTAAAAAAAGCTTTTTTATATGCAAAAAATTAGAATGTCCCTAAAAATACATTTATGCTCATGACTTATACCACTATGAATGTTGTTAGCTTTCTTCTTAGCTTACAAAATTACAGTGGTACTTTAAATTTCCAGGATTATAAATTCATCTGATAGAGGAGAATCAATAGTGTATGCAAACATTTTTTGTGTATGAAAAAATACCAAGATAAACATTATTAAACGTACCCTAAAGTTTGTTGAATCTCTTGAGTTTGCAAGCAGTGGATTTTGAGTGTTAGCACCTCTGGATATCTCTGCTAAAATTAGCATACAATTCATAATTAGTTTAGGCCAATCACAGGCAGCTAATACATTGTTTCAATCTGTGATGGTAGTTTATGCAGCAAGGCATCATGGAAAGTGTAGTCCCCTGCGCAAGGAGGAGCTCAGACATTGCTCTTCATTGTGCTGCTCTTGGCTTGAAAGTTAGTATAAGGTTAAAAACCAGACCCAAATGCAGTGTTTCTATTGGTAGGTCCACAGTGACTATGGGCCTCATTCTATTATCGGCCGCAGCCGTTGCGGGGCCGCAAGGACCGGCCGCAAGCTATTCTGCTATTCTATTCCCTTACGGCCGGGGATTCCGGCAGGCTTGCGGCCGGTGCCTTGCTATCTCTTGCGGCCGATCGCGCCGGAGGAAAGCCTTTGATCTAAAACGGCCGCAAGAGATTTGCAATTCAATTGCTCCGGGAAACCTCTCTGCAAGGCTAAAAACGAGCCGCAGTTACTTGCAGGAAAAAGGTCTCGCTAGCACCAATTAAGCACATAAAATAGCTCAAATAAAGCCATCCTGCACTTTGAGAAGACTATAAAGGGATTTTAGGTGTTAGAAAAAATAGCACATAATTATCCTGTACTCAAATCCGTAAAATATTTAATTTTTAATATCCGTAAAATATTCATGTAAAAAGTCCAGAGTGCTTGGAGCACCTCAGACACACCCCCGCCGCAGCCGGCAAATAAACAGTTAATTTGAACTCGGGTTTGGGCTGATGTGCAAGCTTGAGAGTGGGTTCCTTTTAATCCTCATGTCCCCCAATATGATCCCTAGCATTTACAGAGCTGTACAGTGCAGGCTTGAATTTATATTTGAGTTTTTATATTTCTGAGATTACGGCCGGTTCCAAGATATGCGGCCGGCCGTAAAAGGAGATCCTTGCGGGGCCGTATAATAGAATCGCGAGTTAACTGAACCCTCGCAAGGAATCGCAGCCTTACGGCCGATTTACGGCCGATAATAGAATGAGGCCCTATGTAAGCAGCTCTGGGGGGTGGAAAACAAATTTTATTTTTAAATAAAATAAATCTGTATTTGTATAGAATGACTCAATATAATGTGCGTGTCTGATATAAGCCGTATGTGTTAGATTAGAAAAGTTTTGTGAGTTGACAACCCTTAAAATACCCTGCTAAAATTAACATAAAATGTATAATTTGTTTTGGCCAATCACTGGCAGCTAATACATTTAAATACAATGTATTCATCAGTGATGACAGTTTGTGCAAGAAGGAATCATGGGATGTGTAGTCTCCCTGTAGCAGGAGTAGATTTCTGAGCTACTGCTGGCTTGAAGATTAGTAAAAGGTTAAAATCCGTACCCAAATGCAGTGTTTCTATTGGGAGGTAAACTGCTTATGTGCAAAAAGGGACAGAAGGGGAAAGGGGGAAAGAGACACAGGGGGGAGGAGGAGGGGAAAAAAAGAAACAGGGGAGGGAGGAGGGGGGAAAGAGACAAGGGAAAAGAGACACAGGGGAGGAAGGAAGGGGCAAAGAGACAGAGGGGGGATGAGACACAGGGGAGTGAGAAGGGGGGAAAGAGACAGGGGAAATGGGGAAAGAGACACAGGGGGAAAGAGACACCGGGGAAGGAGGGGGAAGAGATACGAGGAGGGAGTGGGGGAAAGAGACACAGGGGAGGGAGAGGCAGGAAAGAGACACAGGGGTGGGAAGGGGAAAAGAGACACAGGGAAGGGAGAGGAGGAAAGAGACACCGGGGAGGGAGGAGGGGAAAAGAGACGGGGAAAGGGGGGAATGAGACAGAGGGGGAAAGAGACTCAGGGGAGGCAGGAGGGGGGAAAGAGACACAGGGGAAGGAGAAGGGTGGATGACACACAACGGGAAGGAGGAGGGGGAAATAGACACAGAGAAAGGAGTGGGGGAAGAGACACAGGAAAGGGAGAGGGTGGAAGAGACACAGGGGAGGGAGATGGGGGAAAAGACAAATAGGAGGAAGAGGGGGGAAAGAGACACAGGGGAGGGAGAGAGGGAAGAGACACAGGGGAGGGAGAGGGGAAGAGACACAGGGGAGGGAGATGGGGAAGAGACAAAGAGAAGGAAGAGGGGGGAAAGAGACACAGGGGAGGGAGTGAGGGAAGAGACACAGGGGAGGGAGAGGGTGGGAAAAAGACACAAGGGAGGGTGGGGAGACACATCTAATATTATACCGTCATTTATGACGGGCAAACAACTAGTTTTTAAATAAAATAAATCTGTATAGAATGACTCCATGTAATGTCTATGTCTGATATAAGCCGAAGGTGTTAGATTAGAAAATGGGAAAAACAGGGTAACTTAGATATACCTTTAATTATAAGGTAATGGAATAAACATATGATTTTTCTAAACATATAGCAAGATCAGGGGTTTTAAACCCAGAGTACTATCAATATTAATAAGCAGGTTCTCAATTTGAAGCCCTTTCTGGCAGAGAAGCAACCAAACTGACATCCAAAAGGAAAACACGGATTAATAACTTTAGACCAGAATATAGAAGACCTTATTTTAACAATAATGAGAAGAGACATAAGGATATACTGAGTTTAGAAGAAGCCAAGTGGATAAATAACTCCTAAGAATTTAAAGCAGGTATGAAAAAGGCAGAATATCTGGGGACGGAGGTCTTGTTTCCTGCCAAATGTTAGGTTCTACCAGACAGATGAATCTCCAAAAATGTTTTCAAATAGTTTTGCTGACAAAAAAGCTGAAGTAAGATTAAAGGGACTCTGTAATTTGGGAAAAATGTCACATGTTTGGGAAGTATGTAAGAAACTAATAAGATTGGCAGGTTATGCAAGACAGGAACATAAAAGGAATTTATATAACCTTATATTTTGATGGTATAAGTAAGCGGAATAGAAGACAAAGAAGTTATATGATAGAAACCTTTAAGTATATCAAATAATGTAAAGGTATATGGAAGTTTTAATAGTTTTAAATGTTTCTAATTGAAAACTATGTATTAGATTGGCCATCCCCCTCACACCCCCCCCCCTTGCTACCCCATTGCTTACAGAGGGAGAATAATTGATTTCCAGCTGGGGTGGTAGGGGAAAGAGATCTCCCATCATATGCAATTCAAATGAAAAAAACAACAGTAGGGGATACATAGAATTGTCTTCCAGCAGGGAAAAGCAATTAGTAGAGTAGGTGCAGACAATAACCAAGGCTAAACCCTGACACTGCAGCAAGTGTTTGGTATAGCAGTATGATTGTATTTTATATGTTATTCTTTGCTGCAGGGACTGCAGTGAAATGTGCTGCAGATTTTGCAGAGTTAATATGATAGTTGAAATTAGCTGCAGAGACTTGAGGTGGAATGTGCTGCAGAGAGAGAGACTCTTATATGAAAATACATAACACCTTCTTACAAAGACTACAAATCCCATGATGCTTTATGGCAGAAACAGGATCCCCCATACTTTGCTACAATGTTGCATCTGTCTCTGATTGGTCATAAATAATGATGAATTTCATGCTAATTTTGCTTGGGTTTCACCTGCCAAAACATATAGGAAATTTTACTAACTTCAGGGTAAGTTTATAAAAAACATTTTTTGGATATTTTTCTGGCAATAAATGTTTTCATACACTGCTGATTCTCCTCTATGAGACACATTCATTATCCATGAAACATGGATATGCCTTTAAGAAAATTCAAGAGGGAAATGTCTTCTAGAAAAAAAATTAATGCAAGAACAAGAGGATTTGAAGTTGGAAGATGGAAGATTTAATTGTAATGTGATAGAGTACTTCTTTATAGAAAGTGTAGTAGATTACTTGGACAGCCTTCCAGTAGACATGGTATAGTCAAACACAGTTATGGAATATAAGCATGCCTGGGATAAGGACAAATCTATCTTGAGGTTAATTAAGCAAAACATTTAGGTAGATAGAATGTGCAGACTAACTGGGCCTATTTGGTTCTTACCTGCTATAAAATCTATGTTTACATGACTCTGCTTGTGTCATGGGAATGCTAGTCTGTCTGTAGTTTGCGGCCCTATAGGGCTTACACATTATTTCAGTTCTATTGTCAAGTGTGCTATTTAGAGAGGAACTTTTCAACAGAACTGAATAGAGATCCTAACCTTGTTAAAAACAACAATAAAATGCCTGTCATCATTAAAGCAAAGTGTAATACAATAGTTAAGAAATTATAGGCTGTATTGTACAATTTGTTAGAACAATTTGCAGATTATTAAGTCTTTTTTATTTTTTAAAACAGAGTAACTATACACTTCTGTAAAAAAAATCAGTATACATATATATTATTGTTTATAGACAGAATTTGATGGTATCCCTGCTGTGTATAGGTGAGTCGATCGCTTCTTCGGTCATCCTGATGGACTCACCTGTGCACAAAAAGGATATCCTCAAATTCAGGCCTGTGTGGGGCTCTCCAGGACCGGACTTGCCCACCCCGGATCTACATTACTCGATACTCACGGCTACTTCACTATTTATGCATTGTTAATTTAAACCATACAGAGCATATACATTTAGACTCCAGCGGCGTGCTTCTATGTAAGTGCTGCTGTACAGCTGCACTTGAAGGCACTATGATGCCATATATATCTAGTTCAAGCTTGACTTCCCAGTACATACATATACTGTAGCAATTGTTGTGCCAGTAACAAAAATGGCTGCTGTACCCATGTGACAAATATTGCTGGAATCAAATATGGCCACTGAACCACACTACACACAAATACTAATCATGTAAGACTGCTGTTTTGAGGACTAATTTAAGTTATATTCATATTCATATTATTATTATTATTAGTATAGTTTTTTTTTTTTTAAAGCAATAATTGTTGTAGCATTTGTCAAACATTTGCTAATTAGTAATACATATCTGAACTCAGCATTACATTTTTTTATTGAATAAAATAAAATAAAGGTATCAGACACATACATTACATTGATAGAGTCATTCTATACACATACAGATGAATTTTATTTAAAAATAAACTTGTTTTCCACACCCCCAGAGCTGCTTACATAGGCGCAGTGTACCTACCAATAAAAACACTGCATTTGAGTGTGGATTTTAACTCTTTACTAACCTTCAATGTTCCCCAGTGAAAGCAGGACATACTGGCTTTACAGATGGATACAATGTATTAGCTACCTGTGATTGGCCAAAATAAATTATGAATGTCATGCTAATTTTAGCAGGGATCTGAAGGGGTGTTAACTGTGAAAATCTGCTGCTTGCAAACTCAAGAGATTTAGAAAACATTAGGGTATGTTTGTTAATGTTTATTTTGGTATTTTTTCATGCAAACATGTTTTTATAAACTACTGATTCTCCTCTATCAGATGCACACATACAGCCCCATTAAATTCGGGCTACATATGAAAACGTAGCCGTAAGTCCAATTTGACCTGTTACGGCTATTAAATTAGCCCCGTAACACAGTCCGCAGACGATTTGCGTGTTAAAACGCAGAAAGGCAGATAAAAGCCTACGCGTTGAGCAAGGTTAAACTTTGCGCAGAAAATCCTTTGATCCGTCAAGCCCGTAACCGCTACTTGTTCAATATAGCTATTAAATTGCTAAGAGGTCACACGCAAAAAAGCCTGTAACACGCAAATGGACCCCAAAGCCCAATGTGTGCTCGAGAGCAACCTCAAGGGGGGTAAAGTGCAATACGTAGCACTTGTAATGCAAATAACAACACTCTACTGCACATTTATTATAAGGGAAAGTGATATTAGGTCTTATAATGAATAGCAGAACATTCTCAAGCCCGCAAATTGATCCCCGAAAAATATTTTATTTTATGTCTATATTTTGTGTTATATTGATCAATGTATTACGACATATACTGTAACTCGCATGTGATAGAATATCATATTTACAGCGTTATCAATATTGCATTAATCTGGAATGTGGGTCCGATCGCAAACCTGTATATGCTAATGACGCGGCGCGCATGTGACGTCACATGCGCGCCGGGTCAAGGAGCGGAGGCCAGAGTAGAAGCAGGTAAGTGAGGGGAGAGGGGGAGGTTTTTAGGGGGGTTTAGGTTGAGGAGGGGGGTTGAGGAGGGAGGTTGAGGAGGGGGGTTGAGGTTGAAGAGGTGGTTGAGGATGGGGGTTGAGGAGGGAGGATGAGGATGGGGGGGTTGAGGAGGGAGGATGAGGTGAATGTTGAGGAGGGAGGTTGAGGATGGGGGGTTGAGGATGTGGGGGTTGAGGATGAGGGGGTTGAGGAGGGAGGTTGAGGACGAGGAGGGAGGATGAGGATGAGGATGAGGAGGGAGGATGAGGAGTGGGGTTGATGAGGGAGGTTGAGAATGAGGAGGGGGGTTGAAGAGGGTGATAAGGGAGGGGGGAAGAGACACAGGGAAGGGAGAGATTGGAAGAGACACAGGGAAGGGAGAGGGGAGAAGAGACACAGGGAAGGGAGAGGGGAGAAGAGACACGGGAGAGATGGGGGGACACAAGAGGGGGACACAGAGGGCACAAGAGGGACAGAGGGGGCAGCACATTTCCCACCCTCGGCTTATACTCGAGTCACTTATTTTACTCAGTATTTTGTGGTAAAATAGGTGTCTCGGCTTTTCCTCGGGTCGGCTTATACTCGAATATATACAGTAATAATTAATTGGCTAACCTAATGAAAAGTATAACGTGCTTTAAGATTTCCTACTTTGTTTTTGAGTAAATAGCAAGCATGGAATGTGTTTATGTCTATTTATTATTTTTTATTGTATTCCATTCAATGTGTAATTATTTAAAACCTCTTCAATCTCATTTTTTTTTTTTTTTTTTACAATAACACTACAACATCGCATAGTTATTGAATATTTGAAAATCACTCACAATAAAGAACCAACATAAGCTTTGCACTTTGTATCTCATATGTCAAGCCATTGCTTTAGGGAGCCCAAGTATGCTTTTTTATCTATTTACTGTCATCGGAAGAATCAATGAGTAGAGAAGTAGAACTGGTAGGAGCTTAATATATTAAGAAATATTATTTGAGAAATCCCATTGGGTTTGCAGAGTTTCTAATATATCCATTCTCCAATGAGTTTATTCCTAATAACTAATATAATATATATTACTAAAATGCTGATCTTGTTGAATATAATGTCATAGGTGAACAGCTAAATAAAACGAGTTTTAGTTTCATATGATGAATGTATTACTTTATTGGTGACATTCATTAGATCCATATCACTTGGGAGCCCACCTACAGAAACAAAGGTGTCTGCTCATTAGATTCCCATTTTCATAAAGTAAAATATGTCTGTACAAATACGCTAATAACTCACAAGAGCTCCATTTGAAGGGCAAATAATTTCATTCTACTAAAAATATTATACATGAAAATAATATTACATTTTACCAAGGCAGTGAGAATGATAGGATTGATGATACCCTTAGATTGTAAGTTTGCGAGTTTTCAATCTTGTGTCAGTGCCTTGGAAACAAGCTCTATGTACATTTGATTTTATGCTCAAAAACAGGGCCCTCTATTCTTTACAAGGCGTTTAATTTGTTTTCTGCTATGTACTCAACCCCTGTACAGCGCTACGGAATATGTTGGCGCGATATAAATAAAGATAATAACAATTATATATATACATTATCCATCAATTGGAGGTTAGTTACCGAGCAATAGACATGTTCCAGTTGACCAGTCAGTTTGACCGATAAAGACAAGTTATATGTGTATGGGATCATTGGACACCAGGGAAGGGCTCTGATCAGGGGCGGAGCTACCAGTGATGCAGGTGGTGCAGTGCACCAGGGCCCTCCTCTGCGAGGGTGCCCAGTGCTGTTTAAATTGTTTTTTTTGCATTTAATTTTTCCTTTACTTAGTGTAAGAATGGTTGTTAGAAGGGGTGGTTGCTGTGTGTGGAGGATGTTGAATGGGCTGGCTCCTTTGTAGAGATAGCGTACATACACTATATGTGTGTAGTGTAGGGCCCCCTCACCCTGGTCCCACGCTGGTCCTGAAGCTGCGCTGCAGGCAGAGGAGCTTTGCGCAGGCAGAGGGTAAGATAAGGGGTGCTGCTATTGAAATGGGTCATAAGGAGGGGAGCTGTTATAGGAAGGGTTCTTGATGTGGGGCACTGTGTGAATTGATACTGGTGAGGGGCCAGCACAACATTTTTTTTTTACAACCCCATAATTGAGGGCCCTCTAATTGTTTTTGCACCAGTACCCTCCATTCTCTAGTTTTGCCAGTGGCTCTGAACCTGTAACAAGTCTACAATACAGAAAGGTAAACGTGACAAAATATTGCATATTGGTAACCGTGTTGATGAGACTGTCTACAAATTGGTTACATATCAGCTACACCTCACTGACGAGGCCCATAAAGGCCGAAACGTACACCTGGGGTTTGCAGTTTCTCCTCTTCAAGGTAGAATTGCCTGGTATTTCAGTCTGGGTCACTCTTTTGAGTGGGACCAGACTGATATAATACAGGATATTTCTCCCTGTGAAGGGTACAAGTGGCTAAAAGAGGCCCCTCTCAGATGGGCTATCATGTCCATAGAACTAACCTATTAAGGTTAGTTCGTTCTCTGATTGAGCTCCTCTGTTTTGGTATTTTGGTTACATACTCAACCTGACAACTCCCTCTTTCCTTACGAACATGTGTTGGGTAACATGCATTACATGCACATAACACAAGGTCAGGAAAACAATAGATGCTTGTAGTATGTTAGAAAATGTTTTTTTCACCTCTTGAAGACTTATTCTAATTTGTATCTGTCTATACTTGTATATGCAGTATGTTGTTCATAATATTCCAATATGTTGTTGTTGTTTAGTTGTTCAGTCATGTCTGAGTCTCTATGACCCAATGGGCAGCAGCACACCGGGCACATCTGTGAACCACTTCCCCTCTGAGCTCATGTTCACTGCTTCAATTACCTCATCTATCCATCTCCGCCTCTGTCGTCCCCTTCTTCTTGTGCCTTCAATCTTTCACAGCATGAGAGTCTTCTCTAGGGAGTCCTATCTTCTCATGATATGGCCAAAGTATTTGAGCTTCAGCCCCATAATCATACCTTCAAGTGAACAGTTTGTCTTGATTTTCTGAAGTACTGGTTTATTGGATCTTCTTGCAATCCAAGGGACACTAAGCAACAACCCAATTCAAAGGTATCAATTCTACAGCGCTCAGTCTTCTTTATGGTCCAGCTCACAGGGAATATCATAGATCTAAAAATACAGACCTTTGTTCATAATGTAATATCTTTACTTTTACTAGCTTGTCCAAGCTTGCCATAGCTTTCCTCCCCAGAAGGAAACGTCTTCTAATTTCATAGCTGCAGTCACCATCTGAAGAGATCTTGGAGCCCAGGGAAATAAAATCTGTCACTGCTTCCACTTCTTCCCCATCTATTTGCCAGGGATTGAGATTGCTGTTTGCACTTCATCTTTAAACATTGAGCAGCGGGCCAACTTTTTCTCTCTCTTCTTTCACAGTCATCAATAGGTCCTTTAATTCCTCCTCAATTATTCCAGGTATCATTTGGTTCCCTAATTCAGCATTCCAATCTCCTATGATGAAAGTAACATCTTTTCTTGGTGTTATATCTATGAAGTGTTGAATATATTTGTAGAACTGGACAACTTCAGCCCCTATACCATGTAGGGTCACCCAAGATGGGCAGGTAGATCTTTCCTGTAAGCTGCCCGCACACAGTGGCAGCCACTAGTTGGTGTGGCTGAAATTTTAATGAATTTCTTGTGAGTGTAAAGCTTATCTGCCAGTACCCTAAACCTTACCCTAACCTTAACCCTATCACAAAACTCTAACCCTAACTCTAGGAAATTCACTAAAATCTTGGCCGCTGCATGTGGTCAGCTAACAGGAAAGGTTCGGGCAGGTCATAGCAAAGAGGTCAGACAAATCATGGTCCACTGGAGAAGGAAATGGCAATAAATCCTTATGGGTAAGCATAACCAGAGGCATAACAATAGATCCATGTTCCTTTAAATAACTCACAACACACAGTCACTTTCTCTCCATCCTAACAAATGTAAGTATCTGGAGCCAAAATGTTCCTGAAACATTGTTGCAAGTGAACCATGAATTTGTATTTTTGTTACATTACATGCATACATCTTTTTCCACAAGTTATGATAAACCATGCAAATAACCCATATAAATCTGGATCTCCCTCAAACACATTTCAATGCCAGATGTTTCAATTTCACACCTATAGCAGCATAGCAACAATAAGCCAACGCTTTATTTATTGTTTTCAGCTCTGTGTATGGTGTGAGGCCCTTTTGTGAGAACAGCACACAGAGCATTATTCATCTGCAGGGCTCCTAACAGATGCAAACGAACTGACACGGCCTGCCTAACTCCATTGATTGTGAATTATTTCAATGAACTGTCGTCTTCCAGTGATTGTGCGCGCCTTTAAATTCTCAATATCTGAAAATCTAATTAATAGAGCACAATAAAACGGTAGTTGCGATACTATTAACATCTGCAACTGCGATGGGTAATAAGGGAACGTTTCCAGTAAAAAGCCGAATCAGCATTTTGAGTTATACAAAACACGCGGTTCACATTTACATATCACATTCAATTGAATTTGAAAGCTTCCCTGCTATCTGCATCTGAAAAGCAGATACCAGTTGAGAGCTTTCAGAAGCGGACACAATAGTGCGAGATGTCCGAAGAAACCAATGTTATTATGATTTAGCAGCCTTCAAAGGAGCCGGACGTATAATACGGATGAAGCTGGTTATACATTTATTTTCCTTGATTTGGAATTCTACTATATATCAATTAAACAGATGGTTGGGCCTTGCTCGTAAATCTATGGTATTTTCTCACATTGTGTGAGAGCTTAGCACTACATGATGATTTCATTTGTGTAAAGCTAAGTAATAAAATACATTGTAATGTTGCTTTTGTAAGGTGAAGTCTCGCTAGCTGTATATAAACAATGCTCTCCTTATAAAGGACCGCCGTGCTAAATGTTTACCTATTTATTGTTTAGACTAACAAAGCTTGCTAATGCGCACATTTTTATAAATCACAACAAATCATTTACTTTTAAACTTTTACTAGTCGTTTGCCCGTCATAAATGACGGGATAATATATATATATATATACACATATATATATATATATATATATATATATATATATATATATATATATATATATATATATATATATATATATATATATATATTTCCCCCCTCCCTCCCCTGTGTCTCTTCCCTCCCCCTCTCCCTCCCCTGTGTCTCTTTCCCCCTTCTCCCTCTCCCTCCTCTTTGTCTCTTCCACCATCTCCCTCTCCTGTGTCTCTTCCCTGTCTCCCTTCCCTGTGTCTCTTCCCACCCTCTCCCTTCCCTGTGTCTCTCCCCACTCTCCATCCCCTGTGTCTCTTCCCCCCCCCCTCTCCCTTCCCTCTCCCTCCTCTTTGTCTCTTCTCCCCTTTCCCTATCCTGTGTCTCTTTCCCCCTCTTCATCCCCTGTGTCTCTTCCCACCCTCTCCCTCCCCTGTGTCTCTTTCCCCCTCTCCATCCCCTGTGTCTCTTTCCCCCCTCTCCCTTCTCTCCCCCTCCTCTTTGTCTCTTCCCCTGTCTCTTACTCCTGTGTCTCTTCGCCGATCTCACTCTACAGTGTCTCTTTTGCCCTCTCCCTCCCCTGTGTCTCTTTCCCCCCTCTCCATCCCCTGTGTCTCTTCCCCCCCTCTCCCTTCTCTCTCCCTCCTCTTTGTCTCTTCCTCTGTCTCTCACTCCTGTGTCTCTTCGCCGATCTCACTCTCCAGTGTCTCTTTTGCCCTCTCCCTTCGCTGTGTCTCTTTCCCCCCTCTCCATCCCCTGTGT
>CM050170.1:180972895-180990395 GCA_027410445.1 Discoglossus pictus | reverse complement strand
AAGGAGCGCCACAGGTGCTTATCGCAAGACCAGTACATGACTGGCTTGACGGGGCTGCAATGAGTGACTGGCTTAGTTACAGGCTTCAAAAAAATTACGGGGTAAGAGCCGCCATTTTTTTCAAGCCCGTAACTCGAAAGCCCTTCAGGGGCCGCCCAAAAAAACAATTGATTAGAAAATGTGCTTACAAGCTAATTTGCGATTTAATTGTTTCCGAACGGCTAGGCGAGAAAAAAATGGCGTCAAGCCGTAATTTTTTTTCAAGCCCGTAAATTGGAAACCCATTTTGGGCTTGGGGAAAATGATCAATTTCCAAAGCCCGCAAATAGTTTCACACCCGTAAATGGAAACAGGAGCACAGAGGAGGGAGGGAGGGGAAAACAGACACATGGGTGAGAGAGCAGAAGGATCTCATCGCGAAGTTAGAGGACAGTAGAGCCTCGCATTGTGTGGCAAACAGCATTGCGAGGCTTCACATTTTGTTGCAGTAATTTTTGACGGGCAAGTCACTAGTGTATATATTATAGTGTATATATATAATTATTCATATATGTGCAAGGGAGGAAACTTGCTAAGAGCCTGTTTGCTAAAATATATTTGTTGTTTAATCATTTTGGCACGTCTGACTCTCCATGACCAGCATGCTAGGCATCTTGTGTCTGGTTGTGCTTATGCTTATGGCTTCCTTGGCAAAGATACTAGAGTAGGTTGCCAGTTCCTTGTACCACAATTTCTGACCTTTCTTGGGTAACCCTACATGATACAGCACCCATCTTCATTGAGGTATATGAGCCCCTTCACCATGACACGTTAGTGATCCAGAGGGGGTATATACAGAATATAAAGGTACCACATGTAGCTGATTAAAGTGGAATATTTATATATATATATATATATATATATATATATATATATATATATATATATATATATATTCGTATATATATATATCTTCATATATTTATATATATATATATATATATATATATATATATATATATATATATACACACAGTAAAACCCCTGTTATTCGGCACCCACATGGACTCCCAATTGCCTGATATCGAATCGGGAGTCCCTGATTTTAGGGGTCTAAACGACCCTTAAACCCCCCAAAACCCCTCAAAATGCATTTAAAAAGGCATTAGTACCTAAAACAGGCCCAAAAAAACAATTAGAAAAAAAGTCAGCATTTTTTTTTTGCAGTCTCGAACTCCGGATAGTGCCGGATAGTGCCGGTTATGCCGGTTTAGAGGGAGTTTTTTGAATTTGGGGAATTGATGCCAGTGCCGGTTGCTTGAGAGTCCCAGTTAGTAGGGTGCCAGATAACCGGGATTCTACTATATATATATATATATATATATATATATATATATATATATATATATATATATATATATATATTAAAATTGAATCATCAACATGTGGTTCCTTTTGTTTTAAAATTACATATATTAAATATTTAGTTTTATATTTGATATTCCCAATCAGAAATCTACTGTACTGTACTCAAACATTTATACTTTTGTTATTCCTTCAATATATATTTTTACACAAGCAGCCAATATCACAGCTATTGAGTGTTTCATAAAAATGATTCTACATTAAATCACTGATTCTGGGCGTCATATGTTGGTATACTGAGTACTTCTCACATAGCATTATTGACTCCATCTTGTGTTTTAGTGAATGTAGAACAGAAAGTCATGAAGTCGATAAGGATCACAAGGCCCCGTCACGATATCCATCAAGATGTTTGCTTCTGAGCCTTTATATCTAAAGAAAGAGGATGGAGTATTCACACAGACAGCAATCTGAAGAGTGAAAAGACAAGAAAAGAGACATAAATAATACAATGTCAGGGCTAGTGTCACTTTAATTGTTCATGTGATTTTCTTTATATCTATATATATAGTCTTTATATCTTATTTATCTTTATGTATATATTATATCAGTGTATCAGGATCCATGTTTCCATAGTATCAATTAACGCTTTTAACATAAAAGCTGACATTGGACGCCTGCCATTATGACCTTACAATCTTTATAATAGTAGAGAGAAGAGAATAACCAGGTAAGTGCATGTATAAAAAGTGTGTGTTATGGAGAGAATGTAATTGCAGCCATAAGTGAAGAAATATAATAGTCATTAAAGGTTAGTCCTAGAGGCGGAGAAGAAGGTTATTCCATAGGTGAGGGACACTCACGCAGAGTGATTTTAATAATGTAAGGCAGGGGCTTATCAACTAGGGGGGGTGGAGGAGAAATTAGATTAAATGAATAGGGGACACAAAAAATAGCAAAAATTAATTTAATCATGCATTACCAGATTTGGCCATGTCTTACCCATATACATTTTGACCCATGAATTGTTAATTATATTGAGGGGGGCAGAGCTATTGAGAATTTAAACAAAGAAATTCAAACAAAAACTTTTTGAGAGGCACCGGCAGTAGATTCGCCCTGCTTCCTATCCTGAGAGTAGAGTTGAATTATCCCCCGCCCCAGATTCTTTTGGGCTCCAATGCCCATGATGTAAGGACTCAAGTGGAGGGGAAATATACTGAAAGGTGACCATTCACATATTAAGAGAGGAGTCTTAAAGGGCCACTCTAATTAAAGGGATATGGGAGTTTTCTAGATTCCAATAGAAATACAAAATACCTATGTATCTATTTAGGGTTCCCTGGTGCTCCAGTGGTTAGGATTTGGTGCTTTCACCGCTGCGACCTAGGTTTGATTCCAGTCGGCGAAACCAGAGGTCACACCACACTGAAGGCATGCAGTGTTGGGCATAGTCAGTACTTGGATGGGAGACCACCAGGAGCTGTATGTTGCTGCCAACTGGATAAGGAACTGGCAACCCACTCCAGTATCTCTGCCATGAAAACCAAGTGGATCAGCATGGTGTGTTATGGTCCATGAAGTCAAGGAGAGTCGGACATGACTAAACAACACAAAACTTGCCATTTGTGGGAAAAGTGACAAAAAAATCCAGTATAGCAGTTAAATAGCCAGAACTCAAGGTCATGGTGTGTTACGGTCCATGAGGTCACAGAGAGTCAGACATGACTGAACTACACCAACACACACATGTATCTATTTACTTTTATATACTTTATTTTGTTAAGAAGTGCCTAAAGTTCTGCCTAAATTCCAACAAATAGTGCCTGTGTGGGTCTGCCCACTGCAGCATATGCAGAGGAAGACTCTGGAAGTCCAGTGTAGTGTCCTAGCCCATCAGGTAACACATCTCAGCAGCATGTTCCCTGATTGGTTAGTATGAGACACACCACAGCAAGCACAGCAGAATTGGTGTCTTCACAAGCTGCAGAGGGCAGACCCACACAGGGACTATTTGCTTGATTTTAGGTAGTAAAACAGAGCTTAGAAGCACTTCCTAATAAAATGAAGTGCATAAAAGTAATTAGATACAGAGATATATTATATACCTAGTACAATCCCTAAACCTTCCATATCCCTTTAATGGTTTTATTTGCTTATTTAGAACTGACTAGAAATAAAATCATTATTTCATTATTTGAAGAGAATAATTTATATGTAGCTTTTAACACCTATATTTGAGTTTTAGCATTTAAGGGGACCGACAGAATGGTTTATCTTCCTCCCCTATTAAGTTGACCACTACATGCATGGCTGGATTACCCATTAAGCCAACTAGGCAGCCGCCCAGGGGCAATTCCCAGTGAGGGGCACCACCTAAAAAAAAAAATGGTTCCTGCCTTAAAAAAAAATAATAGACTGGCTACTATGGGTTAAACACCTAGAACAAGACTGTAACATCAGGAAAGGGAACTTACACGTACAGAAAAGGCAAAAATGGGTCTGTGCATACCTTGCAGGGGCTCCTCCACTTCACTGCCTAGGAGCTCCATAAAGGTAGATACATGGAAGACAAGAGATAAAGACTCCTATCAGGATAGACTACTGGGCAGACCTTCCACCACCTCCTTGACACCTGCTATTAGATGGAGAAAATCAGATCTGCTGAAGTCTGAAACACCAAACATTGAAGCATTTTCTATACTAGCTTTATTGATTATCAGATATTGCAGTAACACAAAAAAGGTTCCTGCTTATTTACCTAAAAATAGATATAATTGCACTTGGTTGTAATTAAAAATTAAACACAAGTGGAAGTGCCTTAGAAATTGATGTAGACGTTAAATGTATTTTTTTATATGTTGTTGTTTAGCCGTTCAGTCGTGTCTGACTCTCCTTGACGCTATGGACATCAGCACACCAGGCACATACATCATTGTGTTTCTGGTTGTGCTTATTCATAAGGTTTTCTTGGGAAAGATACCAGAGTGGGTTGCCAGTTCCTTTTCCAGTGGGCGGCAATTTGTCTGACCTCTCTGCTATGACCTGCCCATTTAGGTGACCCTATATGGCAGGGGTGTCCGTGTTTGGTCCTGAAAAGCCTCTCACAATATGGTGTCCGATGTAGCATTAGGTATTCACCCCCTATCCACCCCTTTACACATCGGGAGCAGATTGGCGCATGTATGTTTCAGGGGTCAAGCATGCGCAGTCTAACAGCTCAGACATATTTACATGTAAACACATGATGCCTAACACAGATGTGCCTAGATACTGCACCATCAAAGTACGATAGCCTTTGGTACAGATCCAATGGCTGACATGACATTGCTATTATTATAGCAACAAACCCAGCAATATTATAACATAAGGAGTATATATTGGTCACTTTTGCTTATAATGTAAGTCAATCAACCTTACAATGACCCTCAATCAATTGAGCCTTTCGGGAGATCCGGCCTCGCAAGTTGAGTTCGCAAGTTATTTTGCTATTTAATTGGCTTCCATATGCAGGCTCTGATTGAGTTACGGGCTCCGAGCTGCAATTTATTGTGATTTGTAAAATTGCAAGTTACTGCCCTCCAAGCCTTTGATCTTTCACGCCCACTACAATCGCAAATCCGTCAAGCCCGCAAATGGCAAATATCTAACCACAAGTTAATGGTACCAAGGAGGTCTCGCAAAGGGCTTATTTACAAATCGGAGCACTTTAAAAGCAAATAAATAAGCAATACTGTACTTTTATTAAGAGTGAAAGTGATGTTAGGTCTTAGAATTATTAGCACAACATTCTCCAATACTTTTTTTCATGTTAAAATTTTGTGTTATATTTATCACAGCAATTAATGTGAAGTCCTACGGGCTTCAGCCTCCAAACCCGTAGGACTTTTTTTTTAAAGTCCTACGGAAAATGGAGTTTGGACTTAAAAGGCCCTCTGCCTTCATTATGAGTTACGGGCTTAAAGGTTGGTCATGATGATGATCTCTGTATCCATTGGCTATTTCTGCATAGGGAGTTACGGGCTTGCTCTAGCCTGCAAATGCTAAATCCGACGGCAATGGTTTCCAATTAATCAAAATTAATTGTATACAGTATTATTATCATCATTTATGTCTCAGCTCAACTTCCCAGAATGCAGTGTAATAACTGTTTTTCTTGGAACTCTGAGCTGGAAGCAGGTTTTTTAGCTTGTTTTAGACATTCAGATGTGAACACAGATATACTATTTATTTACTGTACTACTGGACGGTGGAGGGCTTCTATCGCTCTTTTGCCCACCATATTATAAATGATTGTTGTGGTGAACTACCTACTCATAATTTCCACAACACAAGCTGAGATCCCACTCCATGTTGACGATAGCCAGTAAGCTTGAAACAGCTGTACATGGATTGGATACTCAGCCTGTGTTTATTCCAACCTTAGCTTTGCATTAAAGCTGTGTAATACAGCATGCATAAGCTTAAAGGAAGCCATGTTTGATAATGGCTGCGGAATGAAGAGCGAGGCATTTGTGGGCATATTTGTGTGTCCCAGCTCAACGTCCCAGAATGCAGTGTAATAACTGTTTTTCTCGGAACTCTGAGCTGGAAGCAGGTTTTTTTTTACTTGCTTTAGACATTCAAATGTGAACACAGATGTACTTTTTATTTACTATATATATAGTAGCACAATGCAAGGCAGTAACACTTAACCCAAGGCACTAACACTCATCACAAGGCCCCTAAAAAATACGGGGGGAGAGGCTTGCAATGAGCACCAAAGGTACAACATTCCCAGCCTTAAAATTGTATTCCAGTCATTTTTGACGGGCAAGTAGCTAGTAAAGTATATTATCGGAGTTCCCTGGGAAAAAGAGAAATTGGGAAACAACTTGATATTTTAAAAGGGACATTTACTCAATTAATGGGGAGTATGGAATGTCATGTAGCCAGCCAGACAAAGCGTCTGTACTATTGTTCTGGCTACCTACGCCTGAAGAGACTGGGCCAAAGGGTAGTTAACTTGATTACTGAGCCAGGCTCCAGGACCATAGGGTGGTAATTAGGGGTGATAATATCAGTTGGTAGACAGTTTGAGCTTACATAATCTATGTGTGTGCTTCATTCTGGGAAAAAGAATAATCATTAGCATTGGGGTTATCACTGCTGAACCTGCCTGGAACTATAACCCTGACCATTGGGGTTACTATAGCTAAGCCTGCTTCCTGAGATTCCCAGGGTACTTTTGATGGTCCTATGCTGAGGTGGGTTCATTCCTGCTAGCAGGGATATCCAAGGAACCTCACAATCTGCTGGGTAGGGTTGAACCAGGTTCTTATCAAGCCCATTGAAGCAATAGGCTGTAACATTTATATATTAAATACAGATTATGCTTTTTTAACATGCTTTCAAAATGAATATTATTTTAAGACAGTTATATTTGTTAGTATTTTTTTAGTTTGATTACAAACTACCTAACATCAGTAGTGGTCTTCTCTCACTTCTGGTCTAAAATGGGAGGGTACTGATTTTCTATTCTACATGGAATTAATCAAATCAGCTCTACGTTATCAGACACGGGACTGAAAATAAATTAAACAAATATATTTTTGAATTATTTTAATTTATGCATATTTTTTTTTTTTTTTTAAAGAGTTTTTATATGGTCCAGTTAATCCTACAGCTGTCTCATCTCACTGCAATCTGGAGCTACCTTGAGTTCTGAAAGGTTCAAATATCACAAGCCTGATGCAAATGGCAATGCACTCTGCTGTAACACGAAATAGTCCGCTTTTTCTTTTGGTGTCCTCACTCATAAAAATCTCAAAGAAATTGATTTTGACTGTTTTAAACGATTCCTTTAACAAAGATTAAGTTTAACTAAACAATGTTTATGCTTCATATATCACTTTGAAAACTCTGAACTTCCTTGTCATTTAAATTAAGATATAAAAAGATTAAAAGAAAAATCATAACACTTTTCAATTTACACATTTAGAAGCCCCTCTAACCTTTGCAATATTATTATTTCATTGTATACTCTCTTCCTCCCACGAATGGCAACACAATCTCTAATAATATGTTATATTTATATTTGTTGTTTAAAGGACCACTGAAGTCATTGTAAGTGTTCTTCTTGGTGTGAAAATGTACAATTGTGTATATTAATCTATATATATTTTAACAGTTTAAAAAAATCTTACCTTTTTAATCTTTTACATACAGCCAAAAGTGCCAACTGGCTGTTATTATTGTAATAAGCACAGCCTATTTCAGGAGTGTCACCCGGTTCTATGGGGAAGACTGTGATTGATAGCTCAGCTTCCTACTGCAATGCTGTTTCCTATTTTAGGTGAGTACCAGTCTTCCATGGCTAAACAGATATATGGAATCAGTGCACAAGCAATAAACAAGTTGCTGGTTAGGACTGAATGGGATTTATGATCTCAAAGGAGATACTGAGCTGTCTGAAAGCATCTCAAATTCCAGAGAGGCAAATGGGCAGGGACAAAAATGGGTTAAAAAGGGTCTAAGTGCTTCAGGGTTAAATAAATTGTATAGATATATACTTATCAGCTGTGCTGTCATCCTGTACATAGGGAGCTATTGAGGTGGGAGGCACAGTATTATGTATAACAATGTCCAGGACCTCTAAATCCATTGGGTTACAGAATAATCCTGAAAGATTTGTATGGTGAATAGATGAATGTATTGTGTATTTTCTTTTATATATATTTTTGCAAAATTCATGTTTATACTGTGTATGCTTTATGAACCTGAATTTTCCGTCGGTTTAAAAAGAAAAAAGAAAACCATGGCAAGGCCTGTCTTTAATAAACATAATTAGCATATCATGAAGAGCCTGTACGAGTAATGTAAGCACAATATAAAAATACCAGTCTGAATGTGACATCCATTGGTTGGTTGCAGTCGCCTCGTAGAATCAAACTCCCTGTGTGATTTAAGCAGCATGTGGGCATGCTTCCACTCACATAAACACAGATTTTTTTAAATTTTGTTTTTCAGTGATAAACTTACAAATATAAAAAAATCACCATGTTTTTTAAAATATCTTTACACTGATGTAGTCCAAGTTGTACTCAATTAAGCAGCCTTTTAAATTAGCCAGTTATTATTTTTGTCTTTCTTTTTTTTTTATCTAGTTTTGTATTACATTGCTCTTTAGGGGAATTTACTAATCATCACAAGTGGCTGAGATGAGGTGAGAAGGTTTGCGACCCAAATTTTCCCCCATAGGAACAGATGTGTAGTAAATACAGTGATGCACATTTCAGTCACTTGAGATGCTTACCTGAAACTAGATACTATTTTTTACCAAATAATTAAATTGATGGATTTAGGAATTTATTATATGCAATAGCTGAACCATAATCCAAAGCCATTGGGAAAAAAATAGTAACATACAAAAATGTCCGATAGACTCAAACTGACCAACAGCAACATATTACTTAACGACCAGCTTATATTGTTCTAGATGTGTTTAAGGCTTGCATATATACTGAAAAAGAGTCTTATACTTAAGTGAATATTCATGTGAATAAAAGGTGGTGAAAAATATATTCACTGCAATGTGATCTGGGACTTTCAAAGATAAATACTGAATTATAGATAGATTAAACATAGACAAATAGACAGCTTGAGACTCATGCTGCAAAATAAATAGGCATATAGGCACGTAAATATCTATGGTAAATAAAGATAGATAGATAGATATACATAGATAGATAGATAGATAGATAGATAGATAGATAGATAGATAGATAGATAGACAGATAGATAGATAGATAGATAGACAGATAGATAGATAGAACAGACAGATAGATAGATAGATAGATAGATAGATAGATAGATAGATAGATAGATAGATAGATAGATAGATAGACAGACAGATAGATAGATAGATAGATAGATAGACTGATAGACAGATAGATAGATAGATAGATAGATAGATAGATAGATAGATAGACAGACAGACAGATAGATAGATAGATAGATAGATAGATAGATAGATAGATAGATAGATAGATAGATAGACTGATAGATAGATAGATAGATAGATAGATAGATAGATAGATAGATAGATAGATAGATAGATAGACAGACAGACAGACAGATAGATAGATAGATAGATAGATAGATAGACCGATAGATAGATAGATAGATAGATAGATAGATAGATAGATAGATAGATAGATAGATATATAGATAGACAGACAGATAGATAGATAGATAGATAGATAGATAGATAGATAGATAGACAGACAGATAGATAGATAGATAGATAGATAGATAGATAGATAGATAGATAGATAGATAGACTGATAGACAGATAGATAGATAGATAGATAGATAGATAGATAGATAGATAGATAGATAGACTGATAGATAGATAGATAGATAGATAGATAGATAGATAGATAGATAGATAGATAGATAGACAGACAGACAGATAGATAGATAGATAGATAGATAGATAGATAGATAGATAGACAGACAGACAGATAGATAGATAGATAGATAGATAGATAGATAGATAGATAGATAAATAGATAGACAGACAGATAGATAGATAGATAGATAGATAGATAGATAGATAGATAGATAGATAGACTGATAGACAGATAGATAGATAGATAGATAGATAGATAGATAGATAGATAGATAGATAGATAGATAGATAGATAGATAGACTGATAGATAGATAGATAGATAGATAGATAGATAGATAGATAGATAGACAGACAGACAGACAGACAGATAGATAGATAGATAGATAGATAGATAGATAGATAGATAGATAGATAGACAGATAGATAGATAGATAGATAGATAGATAGATAGATAGATAGATAGACTGATAGATAGATAGATAGATAGACTGATAGATAGATAGATAGATAGATAGACAGACAGACAGATAGATAGATAGATAGATAGATAGATAGATAGATAGATAGATAGATAGATAGATAGACTGATAGATAGATAGATAGATAGATAGATAGATAGATAGATAGATAGACAGACAGACAGTGAGATAGATAGATAGATAGATAGATAGATAGATAGATAGATAGATAGATAGATAGATAGACTGTGCTGTGGTGACAAAGTACTTTCTAGTGCATCCATAGAATTAAAGTATGTAACAAACTAACAAAATTAGAAGCTGTGTAAACCATGAGGATAAAAACATTTTTAGAGAAAATCTGCTATTTTTGAGGACGTTTTATGTATATCTTGTCTTTGCTTCATCACTTCCTTAGAGCTAGAACCTGTTTGTGTTTTTATCTATCAGTGTTGAAAGGGGTGTGAGAGGAGTGTGAAGTAGAGGTGAGGGGGATTTCTTAGCTACTTGTATCTCACTGAATTTAACACCATCCTGCATCAACATTTATTGTTTTCTTATGAAGCTCTATAACTTATTGCCTATAGGCAAAGCTTTTCTTAGCTTCAGTGAACTGACAGACAAGGGCCCCTATTCAATTGAGCAATTGTAAGTTACTGGAGCCCGTAACCTAATTTGCTATGCCGTCTTTTAGCGAGCCGCAAAAGATCTGCGGGTTAGAAGCTCAAAATCCCTGCATTTGTTAAAATCGTAACTCTGACCCAGCTAAGCCTTTGATCTTTCAAGCTCGTAAATGTTACAATCTCTATTCAATTGCTACAATTCCTCAAGGCAACAAATTTGGAAGAAAATCCTATGAGTACCAGATAATGCCCTCCATTCTTTTGATCCTTCACGGCCGCAAGAGTCCCAAAAGCTAAAATCGCAAATCGCTATTCAATTGCTCCGATTCCCCCTCGCTAACCACTCTGTCAAGCCCGCAAATGTCCAATATCTAACCACAAGTTACTGCTACCAAGGACATCTCGCAAAGGGATTAATGACAAATCGGAGCACTTTAAAAGCAAATAAAAAATCAATACTGTTGAGTGAAAGTGGCAATCAATGTTAAGTCCTACGGGCTTTCACCTCCAACCTCCATTTTTCAAAGTCCTACGGGCTTGGAGGTTGAAATCCGTAGGACTTCAAAAAATGGAGGTTAGATTTAAAAGTTCTTTGGCCTTCACTTCTGAGTTACTGGCTTGAAGGTTGGCCATGATGACGATCTCTGTTTCCATTGGCTGCTCCTGTAACATGTTTAAGCCCTCAAATGCTACATCCAAAGGCAATGGTTTCCAATTTTCGCTGTCGGCCCCTAACTTGCAGGCCCGGCCAATTGAATAACATTGCAAAAGTAGAGCAATGAGAGCCTGCAACTAAATTGTACGCATTTGGCTGTTTGCGATTGAGATTGGATTGAATAAAGCTCCTGATCATTACACTGTATATGCAAATAAAAAATCAATACTGCACTTTAAACAGTCTCAACCTCGCAAATCTGCAATAAAAAAATATTTTTTTTATTATTTCATTTCCGTGTTACATCAGTCTTGGGATCCAATGAGTTAATACATATCAGTCCACCCACATGGACTATAACAGTATCGCCATTCATTTCTATTATCTTTTACATTCCAGGATTACGAGTCTGATCGCATATCGGACATTTAAATGCTAATTGATTGGCGTGAAACCTCCATGTTTTACTGACGTCACGATGACGGTCTCATTTTCCATTGGCTGTTTCTAAATTGGTAGTTGCGGCCTTACTTAATTGATCATGATCATGCTCTGAAATGCTAAATGGTTTACGGTTTAGGCTTTCGGACCTTCAATTGCGGCCTTGATCAATTGAATCGCTCTGTAACTGTAGCAAATTTCAAGCCCGCAATCTTATGGCCGGTATAACGTAAACTGCACTTGAGTAGGGGCCAAGATGTACTTATTAATTATTTTCTGATATCAAATCTATATTTGAATAGTTTTTAATGGCCATCAAATTCACTATTTGTCGGCACACACCGAAACTTTTTTTTGACAAAAAGCAATAACTACAAGAGTTAATAGCTGAAATATCTAGCCACAACGAAAAAACATCAGTGCTTCCATAAGGTGTGTGGCCAAACAGCTGATGATTACAAATATTTGCAGAAACCCATCAAGACATATGAGGCATGGCGTCCTGTCTTGGCCGAGTGACAACACTTAGTCTAATACTACAATGAGTGTGAATGTGGTCAGCTGTCAGAAAGGCCAGGCAGAGACATCCATCCATATCACGCAGGGAATTGTTGGCAGCGACTTCAGTCGAAATTGATAATCAAAATTTCCTATGTAAAACTCTGACTGGAAGTTGTTAAGCCAGGATCCTCAAATGATGCCAAATGATGTAACTCATGGTATGAAAATAATACTGGTACCATTTGTGGTATATCCTAGGAACACAGAAACAACCAAATTGCCCATGTGAACCACCAAAATAATAGTCTCAAGCCCGCAAATGTTTTCAAACCCATAAATGGCAAATGAAGGAGAAAATCCTATGAGTGCTAGAGGACCCACAAGGGGGTTAAACACCTATTCGTAGCACTGTAAATGCAAATAATAAATCACTACTGCACTGTAAATAACAGGGAAAGCGATGATAGACATTAGAATTAATTGCACAACAGTCTCAAGCTTGCAAAATATTTTTGTGTCATTTCGGGGTTAAATCCATCTCGGGTATCAATAAGTTAATACATATCAGGCCACCCACATGGACTAGAACAGTATTGGCATTAATTTTCATAATTCTTTATTTTGCAGATTTGCAAGTCCCATCGCATATCGAACCTCCGAACCTATTTTATTGACATGTAACCTCCATGTTTTACTGATTCGAAATGGGAGGTTACGGGCTTGCTGAATTGATCATGTTCCCACCCTGAACTGCTCCGAACCAGTGCATAATTTACGGTTTTGGCTATGGGCCTGTAACTTGCGGGCTTGAGCAGTTGAATAGCATCGCAATCAGAGACGAACGTGAGTCCGCAACACACCCGCAGACATTAGGCTGTCTGCGATCGAGTTGCGGGCTTCCAATTGAATATGGCCCACAGTGTTTACATTTTTACTAGTCAAATTTGCTTTAGTAATAATAGACAGCTTGTCTTTGCCCATAAAAAGATTAGAAGGAATAGGAAAAACCATTGATTCAGATAAGATCTTTATTCAGTGTTTTTGAAAAGTACTCTCTTAGGAACTTGACAAAAGAATAACCCTCCTCCTCAAGCTATAGACAGATCAGGAATCTAAAATGAAATCTTCCATGACATAATTTTCTCTTAGAAGTATTTTATGTTCCTGCTGTTAGTTTGTTACATACTTCACAAACTACAATATCCCTTTAATTAAGCCTCAGGATAGCCGTATGTTTATTTCAAGCATGCTTAAAGGGCCACTTAGTTTAGCAAAATGTGGACCACATCACAGTAAAGATCTCCTAAAAGCAGGTTGAAATATTTTTTTAAATATGTGCATTTTTCACTGAGATTCCAATAAAGTAAAGTCTGTGTTTACATGAGTCACTGATTGCCCCAGCCAGACGCACGCTACAGCTCTGTGTAGTGAACAAAATAAAAAATAGAAGTTAACCTTGAACAAATCAATATATGCAGAGCTCGAAATGCTGGAATCACCTAAACAGGGCAGTTGCGGGTTAAATTTTAAATGCATTCCTGAGTTCAGGGACACCTGCTATAAATCACTTTCCTCACTGTGGTGGTTCTGCGTTCAGGGAAAACTGCTATAAATCACTTTCCTCACCGTGGTGGTTCTGCTGTCTGTTATTAATCTTGAAACTGCCAGACTGTGCCTGTAAACAGACTTAAAACTTTGGCCTTTTTAGCAGTTACTAGCGTAATTTAAAAAAAATACATAATTTCAACATACAATCTTATGCTATTCCACACCATAAAGAGAACTTACAGTGAGGCAAATGACCCTTTAACTTCAATCATACAACTACCTTCTTTATCAAAAATGGAAAATAAAAATAAAACTGAAGACTGTGCTTACCGCTAGACTAAACCTTTTTCATTATGCAATGCAGGGGCGGAGCTACCAATGGTGCAGTGCACCAGGGCCCTCCTCTGGTATGGGGCCCAGTGCTTTTTTTTGCATTTCATTTTTATTTTATTTAGTGTAGGGATGGTTGTTAGGAGGGGTGGGTGCTGTGCGTGGAGGATGTTGAATAGGACTGGGTCCTATGTAGAGATAGTGTATATACACTATGTATGTGTAGTGCAGTGCCCCCTTACCCTGACCACACACTCGTCCTGAAGCTGCGCTGCAGGTAGAGGAGCTTTGCGCAGGCATGAGGTAAGGTAAGCGGTGCTGTTATTAAAAGGGGTCATGGGGAGCTGTTACTGGAAAGGTTCTCGAGGTGGTGCACTGTGTGAGTTAATACTGGCCAGCGCAAAAAAAATGTTTACAACCCCTCAATTGAGGAGGCCCCCAATTTTTTTTTTTTTTGCACCAGGGCCTTCCATTCTCCAGCTCCGCTACTGATACAATGCATACTATTTTTTAGCTTGGTACGCAATATTTTTTTAGCATGACCAGTGCATATTGATTGTAATAAAGCAGGATTTAGTTGATGCATGCTACTACCTGCTAAAATATAATGACTGTGTAATTAATATTGCTGTTGTTGTTCCGATGAGCACATTTTTCCTCGTCCTGTGCCTGTCCTGTGCCTGTCTGCTATATACGGCCTCACAGCCTCTTGTGAATATTTGCACTAGCGCTGGTCAAGAGATACAGCTGTCAGGAAACACTCAACAGATGGCAGTTGTGGGACGATGCTTCATCCATGATGACATCTGAGCTCAGGCCTTTGCCTAATCCTATCATGTAACTGATTCCTTTAACTTGCATGTCAAAAATGTAAAGTGGCGATATTATGTTTTAAATATATTAAACAACTTTCCTGAAAGTTTATTACAGTAGCTGGTTTGAATGCCATCCTTTTGCTCGCAGCATTAAAAACTGGCTTAGAGGCATATTTAAGTTTCATGGATTATGAATTCATCTAATAGAGGAGAATTAGTAGTGTATGAAAATATTGTTTGCATGAAAGTAACA
This sequence comes from Discoglossus pictus, assembly GCA_027410445.1. Classification (NCBI taxonomy): domain Eukaryota; kingdom Metazoa; phylum Chordata; class Amphibia; order Anura; family Alytidae; genus Discoglossus; species Discoglossus pictus. The sequence continues at coordinate 180,975,034 of CM050170.1, read as the reverse complement.
TTATTATACTTATCCTAAAATGTGGTAAATCTCTTGAGTGAGTTTTAAGAGTTAACACCCCTAGAAATCCCTGGTAAAATTAGCATAATTAGTTTTGGCCAATTACAGGCAGCTAATACATTGTATCAATCAGTGATGGGAGTTTGTGTAGGATGGAATAATGGGATTTGTAGTGCCCTGTACAAGAAAGCAAGGAGAAGCCCAGACATTGCTGTGTAGATCTCTGCACTGTGATGCTGTTGGCTTGAAGGTTAGTAAAGAGTTAAAAAATATGTACCCAAATGCAGTGTTTCTATTGGTAGGTACACTGTGCCTATGTAAGCAGCTCTGGGGGTGGGGAAAACACATTTTATTTTTAAATAAAATAAATCTGTATGTGTCTGATATAAGCAGCAGGTTTTACATTAGAGAAAAGGAAAAACAGTGAAAATTAAATACACCCTGTTTATAACTTTTATATTTCGTTCTAAAATATTTTCAGATAATCAAGTTTTTTTATACAAAACACCATAAAAAAAAAAAACCTTCTGGGTGGCTATCTTGTTTTGGTGAAGTGGCTTTTGTACCTCAATGAATCTGTGAGCTATACCCAAGATGAGCAAGTCATAGTAGAGAGGTCAGACAAATCACACACGACTGAACGACTAAACAACAATAGAAAAATTAAGAAAGTGGTCCTTTAATACGCAACGTACATTGTTCTAAAAATATATCCCAAAGTCTCTGAAAGGAAAGCCTCTAATCAATGGATTTTAAAACACTGTTGCCAAAAGCAGCACTATAATCATTTTAAGAATCCTCTGATGCATTATTTATAAATACAATATATACAAATGTAGCCGACATTATTGAATTGTTTCATGCGCTACACCATTATGAATCACAAAAAGGGATATACTTTGAATTGTATCATTTTTATATTACACTTAAAGGGACAGGAACTCAGAACATGCCTCCACTGCATTTAAGGGAACTAGTTTTATATAAAGTGACTTTAACAATTAAATAATTAACTGGCAGACAGCTCTATCATCATTAACGCTTTTTCACCCGGACATTCTTTACTAATCTTAATTAATTGCTTTTGATACAAATTAGGTGGGTTTTTCAGTTATTATATACATAAAATAACTATAATTTCTCTATTAATTCAAAGACACTTCCACATGGAATTATTAATTACAATCATTAGTAATTACCTTTGTATATCTAATTCCTGCAATAACTGGGACCATGTTTGTGTGTCTGTTTTGCACGTACTGCCCAAATTGCAATTGAATGAGGCCCACAATCTGGTAGAAAAGTTTGTCCATATTCAGAGAAATGTCTTCATACAGGGAAATTTCTCCGTATAAGTCTAATGCCGTCATTAAATTGCAACAGTTACATAGCGATTCAATTGAACAAGCCCGCAGTTACCTGGCCAAAAGCATAAACCCTTAACTATGCAATCATAAGTAGCATTTCAAAACATGGTTAATTAGGCAAGGCCGTAATTACCGATTTAGAGACAGCCAATTGTAAATGTGACCGTCATCATTAGGTCAGTATAACATGGAGGTTAAACCACAATCAATTAACGTTTAGAAGTCCGATATGCGATCAAACTCGCAATCTGGCAATGTACAAAATAATAAAAATGAATGACAATACTGTTATAGTCCATGTGGGTGGCCTGATATGTATTAACTCCTTAATTACCGAGATTGATACAACGCAGAAATAAAACATAAAATTAAAACCCCTTGCAGGTCCTATCTGGTACTCGTAGGATTTTCTTCTACATTTGCCATTTACGGGTTTGAAGGCAATTGCGAGCTTGAGTATTTGTAGCAATTGAATAGCGATTTGTAACATTTACGGGCTTGAAAGATCAAAGGCTTAGCTGAGTTGGAGTTATGATTTTGACAACTGCAGGGATTTTTCAGCTTCTAAACCGCAAAACCGATTGCAGGTAGCTAAAAGACGATTCGAATAGTAAATTATTTGACGGGCTACATTACGGGCTCTTCTAACTATAATTTGCTCAATTGAATGGAGGCCTAAGTGTATTTGTCTATCTATCTATCTATCTATCTATCTATCTATCTATCTGTCTGTCTGTCTGTCTATCTATCTGTCTGTCTGTCTATCTATCTA